>PVIJ01000725.1:18100-252903 GCA_004024925.1 Scalopus aquaticus | reverse complement strand
TCCGAAAGGATACATGCACCCGTATGTTCATTGTGGCACTGTTCACAATAGCAAAGGTATGGAAGCAACCCAGATGTCCAAAAATAGATGATTGGATCCAGAAGATGTGGTACATATACACAATGGAATACTATTCAGCATGGAAAGAAGATAAACACATGCAATTTGCAGCGACATGGATGGAATTAGAGGGGATCATCCTCAGTGAAATAAGCCAGAAAGAAAGAGAAAAATATCGAATGGTTTCACTTATAACAGGACTATAGGGAGGCCGGGTGGGAGAGAGACAATCAGTGGTGGTGGTGGGGGGGGGGGGGGGGGGGGAGGCGGAGGGAGGGAAGGAAAAAGGCACAAAATGGAATAGAAAAGAACACAAGGGACCATGGAGATGGATCACGGGTGAATTGGTGGTGGGCTACCCAAGGGGAATACAAAATGTAAAAGACATAAATAGCAATAAAAAGATATATTTATAAAAAAAAATAATAGTGGAAACTACAGAGAAGGCACTAGAATTCCATTACATTGTGGTGTAGGTGTCTAGATCTAGTTAAAATTTTGAAAGTTTAAATTTAGTCTAGATTTAATAAAGGGACTTTCTTGTTTTGTACTTTCCTCCTTTATTCACTGCTTTTACTGCTAATTGCTTGCATGTTATTGTTCTTATTTGATTTTAGTTTGTTTTGCTTTTGCTGTGTGTAGGTATATGCTCTGCATAGGTATGTACTGTATGTATAGAGTTTATATAAGTAAATGCATTGAATCAGGGAGAACTAAAAATTAACAGGTAAATAGGACAGTAAGGAGAATGTAAGGATTAAAAACAGTTTATACCCCAACATTAAACTCCCTCAGTCTTAAATTAAAACCACAAATCTTCCTGGTTGAAATAATTCAAAAGGAAAAGTATTTTCAAAACTTACTTTTTATAAATAGTTTTCCTGCTAGGGAAATATATACACAGCCTCCAAATCACGTTCTATTTTGTAATAATTTCAATATTTTATCGCAAAATTGAAAATGATATTGTGAAGGGTCAAATCATTATAGATTTTGTAAATATCCCAAAATAATCAGACACATTATATATATTCCATTAGCTTGGAAGTGTATACTTTATTTGATTTAATTGCTTAGTCTAAACAGAAACAACTATTAAACATATTCATATAATTTCACACTTTCTTATCTGGAGAGAGAGAGAGAGAGAGAGAGAGAGAGAGAGAGAGAGAGAGAGAGAGAGAGAGAGAGAGAGATTATATTCCCATGAAAACATAACATACTATTTTACTCATTTAAACAACTATAAACAACTCTTCATTGTGTATAAAAGTAAGGAGCTGAGAGTCTTCTTTCTGTATTCAAGTGACATACTTCTAGTTATGCTGTGCCACTTCTAGCTATTTATCACATAGTTTTCCAGGGATAAATATCATTCTTGGTTTTATTTATCATCATTTGCTTCACATCTATATAATGTATAGTAGACTATTTATGGGTGAGATAAATTACACTGCAGTTTTAATTTTTCATGTTTACAACTCTCACTTGTGACATAGAAAATGAAGAGATTTAAAATCCATTTTCAGCATGTAACTATAATTTTATAAAATTTTATGTTCTGTAATATATAATGTGTGATAAAAGACATGAAGTGCAGAAAATATTCACTGTTATTGCCTCTTCATGTCCACAAGTTTGAGCCTTTTAAGTAGTGTTAAATGTGGGAAAAATAGTTTGTTGTATTTTTGTGTGTGTGTGTGTGTGTGTGTGTGTGAAAGTCTTCCAAATATGTGCAGTAAAAATTTAAAATAAAAGAAAAAGTGCTTACTTATTTAGATTTCCGGAACATATCAGTTTTGTTTCTAACCTCTCAACTTTCAAGTTGTGATATATTGGTAAAAAATTTTAACATCCTAAAGGTCATCTCCTCATTCTCAAGTCTAAGGAGGAAAAGAATATTAGTGATGCCAAAGAAACCATTATTTATAAAATAGTACTATGTATAATTGTTCAAATAGAAAATATTAATACAATTATCAGTAATCAGAGGATACCATTTCATTTGATTTATATTGTTCTCCACACACGTACCCAAGTCTGCTAATAACACTTATGTCTACTAATTTTACTCCATTATATTTTTCCTGTGGTGCTAATGGAGCTTGAAATTGATGTGGTCCTTTCTAATCCCGGCATCCATCTATTTTAGTTTCTGATATCTCTTGGTGGTGCTGACTATCCTTTTTATAAATTCTGTTGCTTATTTACAAATGAAATCATAATGAAATAGATTTAACATAATTTTCTTGTCTAAACCCATAAAAAGTAAGATGATATTATTTTTTAATGTTTTAAATTTTATAGGCTAGTAATATTTATGAAATGGTGTAACACTGCTTTCAGGAATTATCTAGCCCAAAAATATAAAGGTAATTTCATGTGGTGTAGTGGAAGATATTCTGGGCAGAGAGTTGGCTAACCCACTTTCTATTCTGATTTCTGTAATTACCTAGATCTATGATATTGAGGAAATCACTTAGCCTTTCTAATTCTCAATTTCCTCATTTGTGACATGAAGTAATTGAAACAACATTCTCCAAGGTACTTTCCAATTCTGAAGGCCTGATTTTATTTCTTGACAGAAACGATGTGCTAAGACCATTTTACTTTTCTGTTTAAATTGATGCTTCCTTCCTATCAATTCAAATTACACTAATATATTTTGGGATACCCGCTTCCGAGATAGTTTAATTTTATAGTTGCCTCTGATCAGCATAATTGGAAGCCAGCAGGAAAGGCCAATTTTTCCAGTCAAGGAGGTCTACAGTGGTCTGGATTCACCAGTTCAAGATCAAGGTAGAAATGGTTCTAGAATATGAAAGATACAGCCCTCTTTTGAGTAAGGCAGCTTTATTTTTAAGATTTATTTATTTATACATACAAGCTGGGGTACAGGCCAGAGGCGTGGGGCGGCGAGAAGTTTCACCAGAGACAGAGTAGGGAGCAGAACAGGCAGATCAGAAATACACTGCTGAGGGGAGTAGTGGGCGAGGCAGGAGAGGTTGGCCGCACCATGTGGGATTCTCCCCGGCTGGGCATCGAACTCGCATCACTGCTGCCGACAGTTCCACAGCGCAGCGCTCAACTGCTGCGCCACCAGGGAGGCCCTGAGTAAGGCAGCTTAAAAAATATTTTGTATGTGGACTAATAATTATCTAAATTGGCTGTTCAAATGCCTTATTATTTTCCTTCCTGTGAATAGGGCCAATAAATTTCAAGCATCATTAGTAGCATTATGTACTCAAAACCAGCAAATGACATCTCAGAGAAGGCTTCAGGATATAAAACAGGTGGCAACTGTGTTATATCCACAAGCATAGAAGACTTAGAAGCAAAAGTACTAACCATTTTATAAGGCAATAAATGAGACCTGTTTAAAACTGAAATACAACACTATTCATATTATTTATGTGGAGGTATCAAAATTTGGAATTAAAGGAAAATTATTTTCAGCACAATGTGTTTTCCATCGCTCCCCACCCCCACAAAAAAGGTGAGGGAGAGACTGGGGCAGCAACTAAATTGTGGAGTAATAAAAGTTCAATCCGGGCCTCCCTGGTCGCGCAGCGGTTGAGCACTGTGCCGTGGTGCTGTTCACAGCGTGCGATGCAAGTTCGACCCCCGGCCGGGGAGATTCCCATATGGTGCAGCAGACCTCTCCTGCCTCGCTCGCTGTTCCCCTCATTAGTGTATTTCTGTTGATTTCTGTTGTTCTGCTCCCTACTCTGTCTCTGGTGAACCCTCTTGTTGCCCCACGCCTCTGGCCTGTACCCCAGCTTGTATGCATAAATAAATAAATCTTAAAAAAAAAATTCAATCCGAGGATTTCAAGCCTGTTTCGTGTGTTGTGAGGAGCTTTCTGGTGGGTATTGGTGATTCTAAACTGAGGAAGGGGACTATGAAGGAAAGATGAACTCTCATATTCCTTCTTCCCAAATATATTCTGTGTAATAAGGTACCCGCTAAGCTTGCATTTTAAGAATTTTCACGATAAAAATAAAGTGCTTAGACTTTGTGGTTTAAAGATAACAATATGGAATAGCACCACATTAATGAATCCATGCACTTGATTGAGGTTTAACTAACTGCCATTAGCCTAGTATCAGGAGCAGAAGAGGAGGCCTCTACAAGAGAAGCAGCTATGCAGAAGGAGAGGACACATTTCATTTGGCTTCAAACAATAATTTACATGATGAAGGATCTGCTCACAATCCTGCGCTCAGCACCCACTAGATCATTTTCCGAGGTCACCATCATTCATAAGATTGACAGACTTTTCCGTTTGGCCCAAGATAAGAAAAGAATTGTTTAAATTGTAGGAAGTGCCTCCCTGGTGGCGAAATGTGTTGGGCGCAGCACTGTGGATCTGTTGGCACTGCGGATCCAGTTTGATGCCCAGCAGGGAATATTTCCCCATGGCACAGCAGACCTCTCCTACCTCACCCGCTGCTCCCCTCAGCAGTGCATTTAGGTCAATCTGCCTGTTCTTTTCCCCACTCTGTCTCTGGTGAACCCTATCACCGCCCCACGCCTCTGGCCTGCACCCCAGCTTGTATGCATAAATAAATCTTTAAATAAATAAATTGTAGGAAGGGGCCTCCCTGGTGGCACAAAGGGTTAAGTCTCAGCACTATGAAGCTATCTGCCGCCACTGCAGTGAGTTCAATCTTTCAATCTCTGTCCAGGGAGATTCCCACATGGCACAGCAGACCTCTCCTGTCTCGCCTGCTGCTCCCCTCAGCAGAGTATTTCAGTCAATCTGCATGCTCGGCTCCCCACTCTGTCTCTGGTGAATCCTTTCACCACCACCCCCCACCTCTGGCCTGCACCCCGGCTCTTGTATGCATAAATAAATCTTTAAAAAAAAAGAAGTGAAAATATAATAGTAAAATCTGCTGCATTTTTTTTTTTCAAACGGACTTGATATAGATCAACAAATTCTCTATCCATGGTGATCTTATGGATGGATTTGTCCCCAAAGCTTTTTATTGGGTATAATAAAATAAAAGCTTTTGAATGGAGAAAGGAAATATGTAGTATTGTTTGACCTTGACACAATTTATTTTTACTGATGGAACCAAACTCAAAGAAGATTGATAGTTTCATTTGATGTGTAAATGACCTAGTGCATCCTGGGATTTTCTGATGTCAGAACAACTTCCTCTCTCCTTTTCTTATTTCTTGCATCTCAGTCTCCCTTTGTGTATAAATTCCATTCTCTTCTATTTCTGTGGTGCCTTCATTTTGTTGTGTCTTAACTTGTTGCACCACTAGGGAGGCCCCATCCACGTTTTTCTTTTCTTTTTTTAAAAGATTTATATATACATACAAACTGGGGTACAGTCCAGAGGTGTGGGGTGGCGAGAGGGTTCACCAGAGACAGCGGGGAGCAGAACAGGCAGATCAGAAATACACTGCTGAGGGGAGCAGCGGGCGAGGCAGGAGAGTTCTGCCGCACCATGTGGGATTCTCCCCGCCGCCCGGGTGTCAAACTCACATCGCGGCTGCCACAGCTCCACAGCACAGCGCTTAACCGCTGCACCACCAGGGAGGGCCCCTATCCACGTTTTTCAACTCACAGTTCTGAAGCAAGAAATTCTACACAAGATGATGTCTTTGCTCAATATCTCTTAAGATGTAACCAAGATGTCAGCAGGGGTCTTTTTGTCTTTTGAAGCTCTGGGGATTAAAATTAAGCTTCCAAGTTCATTGAGACTGGTGGCAGAATTTATTCCTTGCTATTTTAGCACTGAGACCTCTGTATCAGCAATTCTGTTTTGTTTTTATTTTTTTCTTACAAGCCAGCTGGAGCACATGTTACTGATCTCCTCTAATTGTACCTGTAATAGACGCTTGTAGTTTTAAAGGTTGTGATTTGGTCAGGTCCGTTCAATGTAACCATAACAGTTAAATCCTTAGTCTTCACAGTCTTGAGGATTATTTTGGGAGTGTGAACCAGGGGAGAACCCCCAAAGGTAAAACTGTAGAATCCTACTATACCATATGTTGGAAATAAGTCATTATTGAAAATGAAGGTATCATTTAAATCCAATTCTGTATTGAGGATACTCAAGTTTATTATCTAAACAAATACAGTGAAGTCTGATTGACTGAGGTTATCTCAGAAATTCTTCCCATATACATTTTAGTAATTTCCTGGAAATCAACAACCAATGACACAAGGAGAGAAACAAAATATAAAATACAGTGGCAGGAGGTTTGTAAACAAACTTTTTTTTTAATCTTCGAAGTAACATTACTATGCAATCTATAACATTCATGTGCTAGTTTTAGGAAAATGTGCTACACACAATTCTATAGATTGCATGGATTATTAGGAAAATAGTAATGAAGCAATTCAGTTTCTTCTGCAAAGCAATCAAATCTTGAGAGATTTCTTAATCATTTAAGGTGGCAATCAATGTCAAACTAAGCATCTGCTTTCATAATTCTGAATTCCTTGATTAAAAAAAACACACACACACAAAATTTTTTGACCTTTAAAAATGCAATAGCCTGAAATCAATTTATTTCACTCAGGCATCCAATGATATATATTTGCTAAAAGCAGTCAAAATTGAGGTCCTGGCATCTGTGAGAGCTGTTTTCATTTTTCTTTTTTTTTTTTTTTTTCATTCTTTCCCCTTTCCTTTTAAGGTTGAAGTCAAAGTAGAACTATTATCCCTCCAGAGGTTTCTTAGGAATCCTATTAGCCCTAGTGGGAAATAAGTGAACCCTGAGAATTATTCCTTCTTTAATGTGTTTATAATGAGAGCTTTTAAAAGCACATTTCTGGCTAACCTGTATTTAGAATAGAGAGGCAACTTACTGCATTTCTTACACAGAATCATTACTGTTTCTATTTCTTATTAACAATTTGAGATTTGGCATTGAAAACATTCATTTTAGTACTATTGCACAAAAGCTGAATATTCAATGTATAAATTATTATGCAAATAAGATAACACTAGACACTGTTATAGGAAATAAGACTGAGAGATATGAATTCTTAATAAATTTGACATAAGACAGCTTAACTCATAATATAAAGAATGCAACCTGTTTAAGTACTTGGATTCATTTTTTCTGCAGTTGTGATATTATACTTTCAAAATCCATTTAAAGTAGTTACTATAAAGTGAGGAAAGGAAATAAAAGACTTCAATGAATTGGCTTTGTGCTTTAACACATAAAGCAATCCCCATAGTAATGCAAACGAAGAAAATAGGTCACTTTCAAACCACCCTTGAAAATAAGCAGATAATGTAATTTCAGATTTTGTTCTTAAGAGCATAGTTTTATAACACACCGACCCTCTTAAAATTTTATCTGCTTTTCAAAAATGTACATGTGAGCACATGACAACATACACAAATACTCTCTTCCTGCTTTTTTCTCTCACATGTATAAAATCCCACATAAACATCCTCACATACATGGAGTTGTCTATTTGTGTAGTTATTAGTTCACTGAAAGAAAGTATGTAATTTTAATGATTTCTTTAATTAAAGGAGTTCCTCCATTATGTTTTAATACAATGAGGTTATATATGCTTCAAAGCGAATATGGCATAAAGAATGTGCAGAAACTTAGAAAAATCCTATTTTATTGATATAAAAGTAAACTATATTCTCTTCACCATTACTGTTATTCACACTTTCTAGCTGATAGTAAATTGTTCCAAGAAGTTAGTTAAGACAGCATATTATTGAGATGATCTCTAACTATAAATGCAAAATCACTATGCATTTTAAATAAAAACCCAAATATGACATGCTTTTTAATTGTACACAGTATATATGCTTATCAAAATTTCTATAGGAAGGTGTGATTTAAGGAGTATAAAATCATTTAAAAACAGTGTTTTGAATGGGTGTCTTTGTTGCTATAATCCTCATTGTTTCCCGTTGATCCTGTCTTAATGAGAGTGGGTGCTAAGTTATGTTCTCTATTCTCATGCATAGCGTCATCACTAATGTGTAATGCAAAGCATTTTTGAATGAAGTTATCTCATTAAAGCTTCCATAACAGTAAAATCTTCTTGGAGTTCCCTGGTGGCCTAGGGGTTAAGTCTCAGCACTATCCCTTCTAAGGCCTGACTTAGATCCCTGACCAGGTAGCTAAACCACATTTGGCACAGCAGACCTCTCCTGTCTCTGCTCCCCTCAGAAGTGTATTTCAGTAAATCTGCCTTTTCTGCTCCGCATTCTGTCTCTGGTGAATCCTCTCACCCCCTGCACCTCTGGCCTACACCCCAGTTCTTCTATGCAAAAATTTAAAACCAGTGTCACAAAACTAATTTGTGGGTGATTTGTATCTCTGACTAATCAGATTTCCTGACTAAAGATTCAATGTTGTTATGTTTTTCTCTCAAGAGATACTTAGTTTTGAAGATAAGAAATATGACATCATATTTATCAAGCTTTTTTTAAAAAATGCCAATTTGCTTTAAGTATTACTTCCCAAAATGCAGGTGGTTAGACAACGTGATTTGAATCTGAACTTTGTCTTACCTGGGATTTCTGTGCCTCAATTTTTAAATTTGCAAAGTGAGGGTGATAACATTAGGACGATGCTATTGTTCTGCGTATTAAAATTGGTTTAAGGCAAATTAAGCCATTAGAAAGTTGTCTAGCAAAAAAGTAGAGGCTAGACAGAGATTTCTATAATTATATTGACTTCAATTACCCTCATGTACCTGTGAATGTAAGTTAGTATAAATGGAAACAAATATTGCTGTAGTGTGATAATTTGGTTGCAAATGTATAGAAATTAAGGGAAGTAGATATTACAAAGTTAAATTTTCTATAGTAGCCTCCAAACATTATGAATATTATAATCCACATTTTACATATGAGGATTCTGATGTTCAAGCACATTTATACAATGTGAATTTACTAAATGAAATCAGTAAATTTACAAAGTTACAAAATAACTTTTGGAATTCTAATCCAATTATTTGTGCTCATGAGCATGGATTTTTAGATTATTACATGTTGTGCAAACTCTATATGCTAAAGCAAATAAAAAAATCTAAATGGTTGCTTGATCTATAGGTATGTATCCATTTCTTAATTATTCGTTAATTTATTAAATCATTACTGAGTCTTAACCATATATTCTATATTTGATCAGGAAAAGAGAAAACAGAAGTCACTAAATAGAATTCATCTGTGTCTAATCCTTTATTCCCCTGAAATAAAAACTTTGAACTTAAGGCAATCAGACACCAGTCCAAAATAAATCATAGTAAAATGGAAAAAAATAAATTAGTAAATGAAAAGACAGGAAACCTATATCAACCAGATCAAGAGTATGATTAGATAAGGGGATCTGATATCAGTATATCATTTCTCTATCATCAAATAGTCTGAACTGTACAAAGCATCATTCAAGTAAGTTGGCACAGTAAAATGATAATGGTGACAAGATTAGGAGTATCTGGAAAAATTTCAAAGGAAATGCATGGAATCCATCTCAACTCTGTAGAAACATGTCGTTGTGAGATAAGATCTGAAAAAAACAATGCAATAATTTGGAAATCATAGAAATATACTAAATATTAATATGGATAGATATATTATTTTTTAAAGATTTATTTTTTATTTACACATACAAGCTGGGGCACAGGCCAGAGGTGTGGGGCGGCGAGAGGGTTCACCGGAGATAGAGCGGGTAGCAGAATAGGCAGATCAGAAATACACTGCTGAGGGGAGCAGCGGGCGAGGCAGGAGAGGTCTGCCGCACCATGTGGGATTCTCCCCGGCTGGGCGTCGAACTCACATCGCCGCTGCCGACAGCTCCACAGCGCAGCGCTTAACCGCTGCGCCACCAGGGAGGCCCTAGATATATTATTTTGACTAAAGTATCGTTTTCTTTTTAAACTCAGGGAAAGACAATGAGGTTAGTGGATAGTATAAGGAGACAATCTATAATATCCTGAGAACTAAGTGGAGGAAAGATATTGCCTATATTTATTTAGCCAATAAATAAATGTTTTACCTGATGATCAGGGATCACATTTGAAATCACAGAGTAATTTTTGGTGAAACATCTCATTGAATTCATCTAATGAAAACTTTTAATTTAAGGAGTTTCCTTGATATTACAGGATCCAATGACTCACAATGTAGAAAAATTGCTTTGTAAGATTTACTAATGAATTGAAGAACTGCTGCTAGAAACATCATATTTATTTTACTTCTTAAAGATTACTTAGACATAATGTGAGTAGTAATTATTTTCAACTCTTAAAGATTTATGTGCATACACAAGTATTATCTTTTTGACAATTTTGTTGTGGCTACACCTTTTCATTATCAATCCCTGACCCTCTCTTTCCCATCTATTTTCTTTCGCTCTCTCTCACTTTTTCCTGCTCTTATCCTTTCTTCCAAACTTCCTTCTTTCCTTATCAGAATTCTTAGAACTTTGAGTCATTCTGCTGCAATAAAAGTCCATTAAAATTCTTTAACATAGGGCCTCCCCGGTGGCGCAACGGTTAAGCACTGCGCTGTGGAGCTATAGGCAGTGGTGGCGGCGAGAGTTCGACGCCTGGCCGGGGAGATACCCACATGGTGTGGCAGACCTCTCCTTCCTCGCCCGCTGCTCCCCTCAGCAGTGTACTTCTGATCTGCCTGTTCTGCTCCCCACTCTGTCTCTGGTGAACCCTCTCGCCGCTCCATACCTCTGGCCTGTATCCCAGCTTGTATGTACAAACAAAATAAATCTTTAAAAAAAAAAAATATATTTAACATAGGGCCTCCCTGGTGGCGCAGCGGTTGAGCGCTGGGCTGTGGAGCTGTCGGCAGCGCGCGATGCGAGTTCGACACCCAGCCAGGGAGAATCCCACATGGTGAGGCAGACCTCTCCTGCCTCGCCCGCTGCTCCCCTCAGCAGTGTATTTCTGATCTGCCTGTTCTGCTTCCCACTCTGTCTCTGGTGAACGCTCTTGCCGCCCCACGCCTCTGGCCTGTACCACAGCTTGTATGTATAAATAAATAAATCTTAAAAAAAAATTCTTTAACATAAACCTATGAATTTGATGAACTCAAATATAGACTTTTTTTTTTAACCTAGCAGAGAACTGGAGGTTTTGAACTGTTCTCCATTTTATTTGTTGTTTATTGGTAAAGATTTTATTTCACTTTACCTAATATTTTAGACTTCCTAAAAGTCTATTAATTAAATTTCCATTTTGCCTCCTCACCATAGTTTCTTGTTTGCCACTTTTTTTTTTAAATTTGATTTTCAGTGGATCTATAGATAGGACACTTTCTTAGAATTTAAAGAATAAAAAGTCTTTGTTTTAAGCTCATTTTTGGGTGATGGTTTGGCTGGGCATAGGATTCTAGTCACCTTTACCCTCCTCTCTTCAGCACTTTGAAATTATTATTCCATTGTGTTTCCATAGTGAAATCTACTGCCAGGCTAGCTGCTATTGCCTCGAAGATAGTCACTTTTGGTATATTTTGAGCTTAAAAGGAACAAGCCATTTTAATTGTTCAGTTTCTTTATGATGAATCCTGATGTTGAATTCTATTGAATTAAAAATATTCTCCTCTGATATTTATTTGTTTATCTTTATTGAGGAAACATTGGTTTACAATACTATATATGATTTTGGAGAATAGATTCACACCTCCTCAGTTGTATGTTACCACACCACCCCTGTCATGAAAACACCCCCTAGTTTTTAGGCCTACTACTCCCTTTATACCTACTGACATTTCTTACGCTCAATTTTGCAGTCAAATTTCTAGGCTTTGTTTTGGTTTAATTTTGTGATTTCCTTTTTTGTTTAATCACTGTATTTCACAACTGAATGAAATCAATTCCCATTGATATTTCAGATTTCTTCTTTTATGTCCCCAAATTGGAAATTAACCAACTTTTCCTTATTCTATCTATTCACTAATAACACTGGTCAACATTGAGATTGTTACTGACTTAAAAGGCCCGAATATGTAGTATCTTGGTGTGCTGAACATGAATATACCCCTGAAAAATTTTTATTAGCTCTTGTTTTGAAGATATTTCATATAATTCATTTTATATGTTTCACCGCATAATTTTATCGAGTAGGACTGCAACAACATCCTAAATCAGCCTAGAATGATGGAATAATGCATCACATTGCATAATACCATCATGCACACATCATCCAGACTTGATTGCATCATTTTCTGATGCAATTCAATACTACTGCCAGACTGCTGCTGAAGTAAGCTGACATCAGCAGTGCACTATAGAAAGCCGTCAGAAAGGTTGACCATTAGGGACCTCCCTGGTGGCGCAGCGGTTAAGCACTGCGCTGTGGAGCTGTCGAGCTGTCGGCAGCGGCGACGCGAGTTCGACGCCTGGCCGGGGAGAATCCCACATGGTGGGGCAGACCTCTCCTGCCTCGCCCGCTGCTCCCCTCAGCAGTGTATTTCTGATCTGCCTGTTCTGCTCCCCGCTCTGTCTCTGGTGAACCCTCTCGCCGCCCCACGCCTCTGGCCTGTACCCCAGCTTGTATGTAAAAAAATAATAAAAAAATAAATCTTTAAAAAAAATAAAAATAAAAGAAAGGTTGACCATTAAAAATATTTCAGACTTTGTGCGAGACAGTTTAAGCTACTGTTCCATAGAACTGGTATTATTTTATCCATTTAGGCACAATACAGACCAGTAATGCCTCAAAAGTGCGTTAATAGCATGGACAATTTCTGCTCTTTTTGTGGGGAAGTGACATTTGCCAACCAGAAGTATCACTTCTCAAGTGAAGAAGGCTTATCATCTTTACTTCGGATGCAGGGTTGGTTACCAAGACAAGCCTTGGGCCCCACATAGATGCTGTGCTACATGTACAACACAGCTTTCACAGTGGTTAAATAGCAAAAGACCACTAATGCCGTTTGCAGTCCCCATGGTTTGGAGAGAACCACGCAACCACAGAAATGACTGTTACTTCTGCTTGGTTCCTCCACTTTCAGGCAGAATAACGAAGCAAAAGAAGTCGAGAATAGTCTACCCAAACATTCCGTCTGCAATGAGACCAGTTCCACATGGTGAGGGACTTCCTATTCCAGAACCTCCAGCAGAATATTCTCTTGATTCATCTGATGAGGACAAGGGTGAGCCAACCTGTTCTTCTCCTGTTTCATCAGCATGCAGTGATCCAGATTTTCACTGTGGTGCATCATCAAGCCCACACAGACTAACACAGGAAGAACTAAATGACCTGGTTCGTGATTTGGACTTATCCAAGAACAAGGCACAATTGCTAGGATTAAGATGAAGAATTTCGTGAAAGCCATGGACCGGACCTCGACAGTTTTCTGATACCTGCATGAAAAATTTCCTCAACTCAGAGAAGCAAAAATTAAAGACGGTGTTCTTGTGGATTCTCAGATTCAAGAGCTCTTCAAAGGTGACCAGTTCAACAACTTGCTGCAGGGTGATGGGAAACAAGCATGGAATGCTGTTTGCCTAGTGTCTGCAAACTTTCTTGGGAATGTTAGGGCAGAAACCTACAAGGAACTAGTAGAAGACATGCTGATGCAGTATCAGAAACTTGGCTGCAGTATGTCTTTAAAGATCCACTTCCTTCATGCCCATCTGGATTTCTTCCCTGAAAACTGTGGTATGATTAGTGATAAACATGGCGAATGTTTTCATCAAGATATCACATCAATGGGACAAAGATACCAGGGAAAATGGTCCACTACAATGCTGGCTGACTACTGCTGGGCACTCCCCAGAGATGCTCCTGAACAGCTGTACAAGGGACAAGCAAAGAAATCTAAGAAGTAATCTATGACTTGATTTTTATAGGTATTAACTGTAGGCCTATTACTATTGGCATGCATTTTGTGATGTAAACATCAATTTATTGCAGATTACAAAAAAAAAAAAACTAGAGCCAAAATTAGAATTTGACTGTCATATTCATGTTGTGCACATACAGATTGATAGGAAATGACTAATTTTATTTCAGTAACATGACTTTTGTAAAAATATGTTGACCAGTGTAATGTAAAATAACCTTTTTATGGATTTCATGTGGAAAAAAGAGTAGTTCTCTCTTTGGGGAGTTTTACTCTCTTCTTTACACTTAACTTTTCTGTAGGTTGAATTTCATTTTCTTATTGTCTCTAAATGATTCTTATTGCAAGTTTATTACAGAGAACTTTGCAGAGGACATTTTTTTTTCTTTCTGTTGATGATTAGCTCAACTTGCAGGAAAAATCGTCAAATATTGATCTCTGAATTATTACTATCATTTGTTTCTTGAATGAGCAACATGCAAAAGTGATACTGACTGATTGTTTTTTTCAGAGTTCATGAAGAGCATATGCTTTACTTTAAAGAATATAAAATCCTTCTATAAATCTGTACTCATCGGTAAACTTAGATAAATAATTTTCTGATTTAACATAATCTCATTAGAAAGACCAAATTGTTGAATTAGGAGCCAGAATTTCCTACCCCTTTTCAGATCAGTAAGAAATAAATGAAGGAAAGACCCTAAAGATGAAGATAATATTTTTAAAATTTTTAATTATAGAAAAAAAATGAAATGATTTCAATTTTCACTACCCTTACATTATCTCTTTTTGCAAAGAAGATGTTTTGGGATATACTGTTAAGATATGAGACAAGAAATGAGGATTAACTTCATGGACCAAATCACTTGGTCCAATTACAGTCAGTCCATACTGCAAATGAATATATCAAATATATTAATATATTTTATCCTTGTTATTTTTATTTTTTACTTATTTATAAATTATTTACATATTTTTGTATATGCCAAAGCAGCCAAGGTTTTTACGTGGATTTACCCTATTTATAATGTATGTTATGGAAATTTATTCATTTTATGTAAGCACACTATATTATCAACTAAAAAGGATTTATTAAAGAAAAATTAAAACTTTAAGAGGGAGGAAGAAATAAAATTGAATAGAAAGACCTATAAAAATAAAGACTACAGAAAGAAATTAGATTTAGTTTCAATTTAGAGTTAAGATTTGCATTCATCTGCTTAAATGTATATGCAAAGATATTATTATATATGTAAAGCTTCTGAAAATTAAATTTTACAGTTTTAGCTAATAGACTTTTACTTCAAATTTTTATTGACTAGATTTATCATGTTAGCATGTCACTGAATATTTTCAGAATTAGTTAAAACTTATAACATGTAACACAGTGAACAGTAAGGACTAATAAAAGCAGTGGTGTGGATCAATGCTAATTAGCAAAACTAAATTAATAAGTAGCATAGAGCTATAGTAATGTATCACTATCATATTAACTCGTCATTTTAGCATTTATTTTAAATCTAGAATTAATCATACAGATCTATCTAGTATTCTGTAAAATAGCCACATTTAAAATCACACATAAATTTCACTTTTATTCAAAATAGAGATTCTGTTACTGACAATTTGATAAGGGTAGTTTATTGTACAGCAATGTTTTGTTACCTGAAACCTGGCTTTATGGAAAATGTTTTACAGCTTTAGAAACAGAGAGAGGGGCCTCCTGAGTGGTGCAGCGAGTTAAGCCCAGTGCTGTGGAGCTGTTGGCAGCTGCCACACAAGTTACATGCCTGGCCAGGGAGATTCCCACCTGGTGCAGCAGACCTCTCCTGCCTCGCTCACTGCTCTCCTCAGCAGTGTATTTCCTTCGATCTGCCTGTTCTGCTCCCCACTCTGTCTCTGGTGAACCCTTTTGCTACCCCATGCCTCTGGCCTGTGCCCCAGCTAGTATGCATAAATAAATAAATCTTTAAAAAGAAATAGAAATGGAGAGAAACAATTATCTGAACCTTCCCTCCCATATTTTTCCTGTCAAATCCAATCACCATACCAGTGGCCTCTCCAGCTTGCCCAAGTGTACTTATTAATAAATTATGACACTCTCAAATGATATAGGGTGATCTGGATAAGCTAAGTTGTAAAATAGGACAATTTGAAAAAATAGTTCGGATGCTCCTCACATATATCCACACACACAATAGTCAAGAAGGAAAAAAAAAGAACTTTGGAGTGTTGTTTTTCTCAGCAAAATGTGTAACATATCCTAGCACATCAACTTTTGTGCGCCCAAACTTTGCAAATAGCCATTGTTCTTTGCTCTACCTTGGCATACCACTGTGGAGGTGTGAGACTTCTGAATGTCTACTTTCTTAAATAGAAGGTAAAGTATTTTCAGATGATAAATAGAGTTGGGTCTGTAACTCAAGCAGGGGAGTTCTCACCCCACATTGGACTGTTGAAGGTGATTCCCAAACTTGTGAAGTGTTATTCCTCCTGCTCAAATGACAATAATCAAGTTAGGAAGAACAAATGAATCCCCTAAGGGACAGAATAAAATAGAATGTCAAATAGTCCTGGGCATTCAGTGGCTTCTGAAAGAGAACTTCTGTATTATTATATTACTCAGGCAGAGTTGTAGAAGCCTTGGCTCTGGCCTTCCTTTTATCTATAAACAAGCTTTAATCATAATCTAATAACTGTAGCTAACATAATGTCCACTTTGATGTTTCTGAGAGCAGAATAGCATTGATGGGAAACTGGTCATTGCAAAGAAGGAAGCGCTAAGTATTTTATTATGTGTTCAGTATGTTATAATGTTCAGTATTTCTAAGTTTGGTTGTAGCAAAAGTTTTAAGATCAGGGGACTATAGCAAGAGTAGTTTGTTTTGTATCTAATGAAATTATTGCAGCCAAAGAAAGTCATAAAATTTTCTCATGTTCATTTTGGTCATTTTATCTGAATGAATCCTTTATGTAAATAAAAATTATATTACTCGAAATCTCATGCACTAAATCCTGAACCATGCCACCAAGCCATTCTATATCTTTATAATCATAGATTTTAAAAAGCAATAATGAGTATTACCACTTACATGCCATTGTTACACTAACATTTTTCGAGGCATGTTCTGTACAAGGGCCCTTTCCCTTATATTTAATCCCTGATAGAAGATGCCCCTAATATATGTTAAAAATTTCTCCCTCCATCTTAAGCAGATATTTTTATGGCACTTCATTAACTCCTGTGTACTTTGGATTAAGAAATGATAGTCTAAGACAGAATAGTAAGCACTAAAAAAACCCATCAGTAAGTTTCTTATTCCAGCAGAGAAATTCAGAAAGGATGCCTGAAAAAAACAGTGCCATGGGCCCTCCCTGGTGGCGCAGCAGTTAAGCGCTGCGCTGCGGAGCTGTCGGGAGCAGCGATGCGAGTTCGACGTTCGACGCCCGGCCGGGGAGAATCCCACATGGTGCGGCAGAACTCTCCTGCCTCGCCCGCTGCTCCCCTCAGCAGTGTATTTCTGATCTGCCTGTTCTGCTCCCTGCTCTGTCCCTGGTGAACCCTCTCGCCGCCCCACACCTCTGGCCTGTACCCCAGCTTGTATGTATAAATAAATAAAATCTTTAAAAATTAAAAAAAACAGTGCTATGGAATATTAAAATATTAATCTTTATAAAGTTAATGGACTCTAAATGTAATGCTTGAAACTTGTTTTGATCCATATTCAACAAAAATAAAGACCAAACTAAAAAGATATTTTGAGAGATGAGTGGGGGAAAATTAATAGTCGTTATTAGATGGTGAGAGTAGTTTTAAATGGTTTTCTTAAATAGTAATGTGATTACATAAAAAAGAGACTTCTTTTCAAGATATTGATGAATTATTCAATTGTGAATTGCTATGACATATGCCATTTCCTCCCAAATTGCTCATGGATTAAAATACAGCAAATACATATGTGTTAGTAATTGTTTAATTTAGATAGTGAGAATGCATTTTCATTGTATCATTTTTTTCAGTTGTCTGTTATTTGAAGTTTTATGTAACACAATTTTGATAAACAAATGGTGTGCTGTTCATACACTTTTTCTTCCTTTACTGGGATTATCAGTAGTTTATATTATAGGAACCAAATTATTTACCAATTTTCTTGATGAGAAGGGTATGAAGGCATCAAATAGTTTAGCTAATTTCTATAAAATGAAAAGGGGATGAAGGATTGATGATTGGCCAAATGATATTAAAGAAGTTACTTAAAAAATGATTATATTCAGAGTACTCCAGTTTAGCAGGGACAATTCAGAGAGATTATGCCATTAATTAAGACCTAGGGGGTGTTGGAACAGGAGAAAAATCCCCCGCCCTTCTGGGTTCTGCTGACAGTGGGTGAACAAATTAACAACAGGCAGGAAGGAGAAAACACCAGATTTAACAAAACATCAGTGGGAAATTTACATGACGAGGTAAAGATGAATTCATATGACAAAACCTTACCTCCATATGGTTGCCCTGTCTTGAGAGAGGCCTCATGCGTGAAAATGTTCTGGAGATATTGTTGAATCTAGGTGATTTGCATTTTTAACTAATGGTAATAGATTCTCCTATGGTACCCAGGGCATCAGTTAACCTTAGTTCCACAAACCAGGGTAACACATGTTAGGAAAGGACTGTTCTGGACATCTTGGGGAAAACCTATCAGAACACTTTTGGGGAGACTGATCCCCCCATGAGAAAGGACAAACATTATTTTTGATTTTTGATGCTTTATCATCAACTGATGGGCAAGATTTTGAAGTCATATGTATTAATGAGGTTCTCCAGAGAAACAACCAATCAATAGGCAACAATGCAATACATATGCTTTATATATGATATGAAATATATGCACATACATATTTATACACACATATATTTCTATACTCTCTGCATGCCCGGTAACCATCCCCCATCCTGGTAAAGATCAAATGAAAATAAAATCATACCTGAGTATAGTAATATAATAAGCATATTCTATTTTATATGCACTTTTCAACCCAATGAAAATAATAATAAATTCTTCTGTGTGTGTGTGTGTGTGTGTGTGTGTGTGTGTGCACGCGTTCTCATGCAGGTATTTCTAAAATATAATCAGGTCGACACTAGTAAACACTTAACTTTAGATGAGCTTTCTCACAACTTTGAAGGCTGGAATCCAGCTCTTCTCCACTCTGAAACTAGCCTTCTGTATCTTTTTTAAGCCTCTCTTGGCATCTCATTTTCACGCTCCATCTGAGATGACTTCGAAAACACCAGAAAATAACAGCACCGCTTCTACAAAACAACTGCCTGGACAGTGCATATTCCTCCAGCCATCATTTATAGAACTCAATTTCTGGGGGAAATTTATTTTAAGTGTCAATATGAAAAGATGATATTATTGGAGTTGGCTGTTTCAGTCAGTAAATACAGTCAGCACCTACTCAGAATCAGCTTTTTTTTAAACATAGTTGGAATAAGAAACATATTTGCTGTTATTTTTAAATCTCCATAATGGAAAATAATTAGATTCTTGTGAATTATTTATTAGCTTGCTGTATGTGTAGTGTTAAGTCCCTGTGTAAAATGGCACCATATTATTTTTCATAGTTAGGACCCAAATTTGAGGCAAGGAATGTGAATCCTCTTTTGTAACCCTCCCTCCTTCTTTATGCAAATAACATTAAGAAGTAGCTGCATGGTGTAAGCTTAAGTCTGAATTCCATAGCTGAATAATTGGAGAATGTCATTTCATCGATAGGGAACGATTTCAGAATCATTCAAATTTAGATATCATTTTATTCACAAAAATTATTATTTTTTCTTTCTTTTTTTTTTTTTTTCACTGCGGTAACATTGGTTTACATTGTTGTTTGTGTGTAGAAGCATAGGGTCGCCGCTCCAGGTACTGTTACTCTCAACACCAAAACACCCACAGTCCATCACCCTAGTCCATTTGCTTCCTCCCCATATGTTTCTTTGCTTCTCCCCTTCCCACATACCTCCCTTCTAGTTAGCTTTCAATGCTTAGAGGAACTGAGGTATAGGCCAGAGGTTCAGGAGGCTCAGGCTTAAGAGGATTCACCAAAGACAGAGTGGGGAGCAAAACAGGTAGATTTAGTGAAATACATAGCTAGGGGGCGCAGCAGGTGAGGCAGGAAAGGTCTGCTGCACCATGCGTGGGTCAGCCCAGGCCAGGGATCTAACTCAGGCTGTGGCCATGATAGCATTTTGAGACTTAACCCCTAGGCCACCAGGGAGGCCAACAACTGATTTTAAGTGTTGTATTAATCGTGGAATGAACTGAGAGAAAATTTCTAACCCTCTCAAGAGTTTTACATTCCTCAATTTCATTTTCGGTTCAGAATATATATCTTAACATATCTTCACATATTTCTTCTGAAGCTTTAATCTCTGCAAAACTCAGCTGTAAGTTAGCAGTAAAAGGTAGAAAAGATAGGAATAGCAGCAAAAACGATTTAATTTTGATCTTGGATAGAGCTGAAATCACAATTGTTTTATTATGCCTATGTCGGTTTGAAAACAGTTCTAATTTTGGGGCCTCCCTGATGGCGCAAGGGTCAAAATCTCAACACTATCAAGCTACTGCCAACCACTGTGTCATGAGTTCAATCCCTCGCCAGGGAGATTCCCACATGGCGCAACAGGCCTCTCCTGTCTTGGCTGCTGCTCCCCTCAGCTGTGTACTTCAATAGATCTGCCTGTTCTGCTCCCCACTCTCTCTCTGATGAATCCTCTCACCACCCCAACCCCTCTGGCCTACACCCCAGTTCTTGTATGCATAAATATAACAAAAATAAATAAGAAAATATTTCTACCTTTTGCTAATAGTAGACTTCATCTTTACTATTCTGCTTGGATCACAGTATAAAGCTTTGTACAATCCCCACTCAGTTTCCACAGTGTCACCACTTATCCCTTCCAGTTGTTGGTTAAGTGGCTCCAGTTGCATTGAGCTTTGCCTGTCTCATATCTTTAGATAAATCTGAAGCAAAAGCAAGAGCCACTGTATTGTATAACTTTAATAGTATGATTGAAATTTGTAATTTGAAATTACAAAGTTGAAAGAACATTTAGCTACAGCTTGATTTTATGCTTGAAACTTCCTATGCTTCAAGGCATCTCATAAAAAATTAAGGCGAAAAATATTCCCCTAAATTCATAGCAATTTTTTCTTAGACTTGACTAAGATACATAGAAATATTTTTGAAAATCTAAATTTTGCAACCCCTTATTCTCTTAGTTTTTTAATTATATCACTACCCAGCTATAAACCATTTTAGCACAAATTCTGAAGTAAATGTAATATCAAAAAGTAAGCATTTATTTATGTATTGATCTATACTTATATATTATATGCATCATATACATTTATATGTATTCAATTTATATATAAAGACTATGTATAGTTTGCTATTTATAAGCTAATTTTTCTGTATTGCAACAATTATTTAAAATGAAATAAAAACTCTTAAAATTTGTGCAGTTCGGTTTATGAATATTTTATCCCTCCAAATATACAAAAGATATAAATAGAAATATTCAAATTCAGATATATTTATTCATGTTGGTATATGTGGGCTCCATACTTCTGATAGCTGGAGTTCATCAAAAAATAAGATAAATGACAGAACAATGGATGGCAGGACAGAGATGTGATCTATTTAAGTATAAATCCAATAGGTTATTTTTTTTAAAGATTTATTCATTTATGCATACAAGCTGGGGTACAGGCCAGAGACGTGGGGTAGCGAGAAGGTTCACTCGACACAGAGTGGGGAGCAGAACAGGCAGATCCACTGAAATACACTGCTGAGGGGAGCAGTGGGCGAGGCAGGAGAGGTCTGCCTTGCCATGTGGGAATCTCCCAGGCTGGGCGTCGAACTAACGTCACCACTGCCGACAGCTCCACAGCGCAGCGTTTAACCGCTGTGCTACCAGGGAGGCCCGATAAATCTAATAGGTCATAAGGTGAAAGGTGCGATCTAGCATATGAAGGCATTATTTAGATGGTCACCATACACTTAACAATTTTTACGTAAAATTTGTATAATCAGAAAGTTGGTAAAAATTAACAAGATAAATGAAACAAGGTTTTTTTCTTTAAAGTCTGATAAACATTTATAATGCATATGTGGCTTTTTAACATGGACTGACTGTCTCTCTCTTTCTTTCTCTCTCTCTCTCTCTCTCTCTCTCTCTCTCTCTCTCTCTCTCTCTCTCTCCCCCTCTGCCCTCCAAAGCTCCATTCTGACTTAGATAAGGGAGAGGGCACTGTTAAATATACCCTCTCAGGAGATGGCGCTGGCACTGTCTTTACCATTGATGAAACCACAGGGGACATTCATGCAATCAGGAGTCTGGATAGAGAAGAAAAACCTTTCTACACGCTTCGTGCTCAGGCTGTGGACATAGAAACCAGTAAGCCCCTGGAGCCTGAATCAGAATTCATCATCAAAGTGCAGGATATTAATGATAATGAGCCAAAGTTTTTGGATGGACCTTATGTTGCCAGCGTTCCAGAAATGTCTCCTGTGGGTGAGTAGGCAAATCAAAATTCTGTCAGATGCTATGAAGTCTTTTCAATATTTATTTTCTGCAGGTTGAAGTACACATCTTATTTGTAACTCTAAACACTATCTTCCTCTGCAGAGGATACAATTATTTTCATTTTCACAGTGTTGGAAGTAACTGTCATTCACCAAACACCAGATCGTAATTCAGGCCTCAAAGTAAATTATCTAAAGCGTGTGTAGCACCTGAGTCTGGAATTGGGCCAGAAAGGGTTATGCTTTGCTTTGTAGCTATCATATAGAGATTCCAAAGGCTGATAGTGTTTCCTTTGCAGTCACAGCAGTTACCCGGAGCAGGCCTGCCTTCCAAACATGGAGCAAATCTCATGTGAAGTCATTATAAGGGTAAATTTACGGTTAAGATTTTAGTGTTATCATTCTTAATCATTTAAATTTATTATAAATGTGCATTTTAGCATCCACCTAAATTTATAGAATTCTACCATATGCACCTTAAGATCAGTGAGTTCAGGGCTTCATTTTTATTGGCTATCAAATTACAACTCTCATTCCACAATTACAACGAGTAAGCCTTAATTTTACCTGAAGGTAATGTGCTCGTGCCTAGCACATTTGTAGTTAAAGCTACAGAGCACTTCCAGGTTACAACTTCACACTTCTGAAACTCATGCGTGAGCCTTTGCTGTGATTCCCACAGTCTGCTCTCCTCAGAGGACTCCCGCTGCCCCTACAGCCATCCTCGAAGTGCCAGGAGGGTTTGAGCACACAGGCACAGGCACAATGGTGGCACATCCATGTAATTCATGTTACATGGATTTATCGCACTATCACTAGAAATTGTGTTGCTTGTTATCAAGTATTTAAAATCTAGATTCTTAACTTTATCTGAGAGATCAGCTCAGAATAGTTCACTTGGATTTAAAATTTCCATGTACATACTCAGGGCTCTAGATCTGTTATTCAATTTCTGCTGCATTTTTTGATCAGCTGCTTCTATGCAGTGCTCTGATGGCTGGATATTTAGAAGTACACTTGGGAAAGATATATGTATTATTACACAATGGCCAGCAAAAATGGGAGAAAACTATTTTTTTAATTGTGCCATAATTTCACAGGGGGAGAAAACTGAAGGTAATATTTTGAGGAAAATTAAAGTTTTTTAGAAGATAATGCTATTTAGTATACAGATGATTTAATCCCATGCTTACTTCGTGTAAATTGGATCCGATGACTCTCAGTGACTATTAGCGAAATGGCATCCTTAAAGCAAACCCACCTCTGCAGTACTAGAAAATTCTGTCTTGTCAGATAAGCAATGAGGTCTTTTGTTGTGCCAAGTAGGATAGAGGATAGGGCAGAACCCTTGCATAGGGAGTTCACAACTAGTGTTTGGAGAGAGAAATAAATCTGGAAAATCAAGAGATGGGTAGGGGATTAAAAAAAGAGCTTACCTCTTTGATGGTATTGAGATGAGATGTAGCTGTGCTGCCTGTGGTATCAGAAAGATCGATTGAAGAATAGGTTCTGTAATGTGTTTCAGTGTGTGCCATTATGGATGTTTCTTATTGGTTGTTCAAGAGACCCTAGTAAATACTTCAACTTCTTTTCAACACCTGCTATAAGTTTACTCATCTATTCTTGGACTAGATTTCCATAGTATGCTCTTCAAATACATGCTTAGATGTATAAATGTCACTTACAAATTAGACATAAAATTAAATATGTCTCATGCAGTGCATGTGATTCTGCACAATAATGTTTATACACTACAACCAAAGAACACAGGAGACCCAGTTCAGTTGCTTCCATTCATTGTTTCTGCATTCACACAACCAGTCAAAAGCTAACTAAAAACTACTCTCCATTCAGAACTCGTATTTTTGTTCCATGAACACCCAATTCTGTTCCATGAACACCCAAAGTCCAAGTATACCCTTCTTACAGCTTGAAAACGGTTACTACAAGTGCCGCTTTTCCCAAAGATTATTCTTCTATTTTCTTTCCCTTATACCATCTAGTCAGTATCTGCCTTTACACTTTATTTTCTTTGGAAAGTCAAAATAATTTTTAGTGAATACCAGATGGATCTCATCATGGAATATTAGACAGTATAACAATTGTGACAAATATGACTGTCAATTTTACAGATGCATTTTTTATATACTCTCCAGGAAGTAATTTACTTTCTTAATAGTGGGGGATGTTGCTTTTTCATTTTTAACAAAGAGAACATTCTACCAGTTCAAATCATATATATAGTAAAATATCTAATTTTGAATTATAAAAGACACACTAGGACATCAAAGCAAATTTAATTATGCAAATATAAATTTGACAATAATGTATTATGCATGAAAACATGATAAACAAAGCTTGAATAAAAAATAAGTATGGTGAAAATTATAAAGGATATGAGTGTGCAAAGGAGTAGTGAGCAGGATAAGCATAGATTTGGGGGAAATCTTTTAGACTTACAAAACTATGAAATATATTTGGTTTTCAAAAGTTGAAGAAAATCTTACTGAATCTATGGATTGTTTGAGAGAAATGTCATTTTGCTCCTCATTTATGCTACATCCAATATGCCAGGAAGTCAAATTCAGAGATAAAGTACTTTAAATCTGACCTAAGGAAATTACCTAATGATCCAGATATTCCCCAATTCACAGTTACTCCTTGGAGACAAATTGGCAGTTATGGATGTGGTCTTAATTCTTTAAGATCACTAGAGTAACAATGAATTACAGTTATGCTCCCTCTTTCATATCTGATGATTATGTATCAGCTTGGTATGCAGTTGAAATTACTCTTCCCAGACTGACAGATTTAACATATTTAAATACATACTCACATCTGTATTACCTTCCTCTGTATGAGCTATGCCATTTGAGACAGCTTATTGGACTCTTTGTAACCAGGTCTCTCTGGCAAGTTTTAGGAGATGCCAGTTGTGAATCTTATTTGATGTAGTAAGACCTACCACTTGTTACAGAATAGCTAGGGGCAAGGTGATCTAATGGGAGGTTTAATTCCCTTCTTTATTTCACCATTACAATGACTTCATGCAGTATTACTCACTATTTTATTGTTACTTTTATATGAAAATTTAACTTATGTGTATTAGAATAAGAATCACTCTCAGGCTTTTTAATTAATTTCAATTAATTGAAGCTAAATTTAGTTCAATTTAATTTTAGTTTAGTTTTAATTTGTAATTGTAATCGATTTTTACCATTTTTCTAGGATTAGTGGCCTCTAAATTGTTTTCAGGAGTCTTTATTTTCCAATATCAGATGAACTGGTTAAGATTTGTAATGCTAAGATATATGATATGATATGATATGATATGATATGATATAATGTTTTGCTACATATATTAAAATTTAATTATTAGACTCATTCAAGCTTCATCAATTTCTCAGGAATGCCATTTAAGTTCAAGGTCAAATCACCTACTGCATTTAAATACCTGGTTTCTATCATTTTCCTTAAATCTAGAATACTTCCTTACCTTTTCTTAATTTCTATGACTTGAAAAGATTTGTAAATATCTGGCCAATTAAATTTCAACTCTTTGACACATCATTTTATTGTGTTCCTTGCCCTTGTAAAATTTCAGGATATCTATCTTTCACACTTACATCATAAAGTTAATGCTATGTTCTTGTTGCATCTTTTTTAGTGGGGAATAATTTTTATTTTTTCCATTATTAGCAATGTTATGTTGTATTACTTGATGAAGGTTGTGTATTATGTTTTGCTGCATAGTGCATTACCCAAAAACTTAGCAGTGTAAAACAACAAGCATTCGTTATCTCATAGGTGTATAGTTACTCAGAGGACTTCAGTGGGGTACTTTTTACCTCAAGGTCTCTCAAGCAATTGCAGCCAAACTGTTGGCTGAGACTGCAATCTTATCTAAATGCTTAAACGGGGGGAGGTAGGAATATCATTCCATGTGTCTGTTGGCGGACTTCAGACAACGACTGCACGGCCTTCTGGATGGGGTTATCTCACAAAATGGCTGCCGCTTGACACTATGGTTAGCCCGCTAAGAAAGAACCGGAGAGACTATTTCTAACCAAAGTCAGTCTATGATATTATTTTGCAAGTAACATCCTAGCACTTCTGCCATATTACAATTATTGGAAACGGAACTTATGTTCGGGAAATAGATTTACACGTCATCATACAAATTAAGTCTAGGTGCAAATGAAACTCATTGGACTTAGTTTATCTTGATCTGTTAACCTTTGATGAAAACATGTGCTTATTTACCCTCTAAATACTCAAAATACATGAATAGATATTAGATACATTCTGTAGACATTTTTGCTCAAATGGGAGGAAAATACACAGAATAAATGAGTTATTGGTAACTATTTGACCAGGTGCAAATTCTGGAAACAATTATCTGTCACTTTCAGATCTACTATTTTCACTCTTTGTTCTACCTTCTGAATTAGCTTTCTTATTTTTCTTGAGTTGTGAGAATGCACTTTCAACTAAGCTAGTCTCTTAGTCAACTTCTTGCTCAATAGCATTGAATAAGTTCAAAGACTTCTCACTGCATGATGTCTAACTCTGTCCTGACCCCCGGTTCACACTTCTGATGTTTCTGTATGTAGAATGCTTTTAAAGAACTTTGTAGGTATAACAGCAGTTTTCTTGGGGTCACTGAATAAAACAACAAATCTCTTTAAGCTGAATCCTTCTCTACCTTGGACTACATTGAGATGACTAAGTGGCAAAGACTTTACATTAATTATAATATTTGTTATTTGGGTATCTTTAAGATATGCATATATCATTAATCTCTTAAGATGAAAATTTGTCTGACTAGACAGTAAGTCAGTGGGCCATCCATGTCTTTCTAAGGTCTTAGAAGATTTTATTCTTATTACTTATCCACTCCCCCCCTTTATTCATTCATTCATTCATTTATTGACTATACTCTCTTGTGTGCTCTGATATTTATTAGTAATTCCTTAATTACCTTGATGTCCTTACTTCAAAATTTCTTGTGCATTTAGAGTCATTCAGGAATGTGGTTTCATCTGAAGATTCACCAATGGTGAGAGAAGGGATATACTATACTTCCAAGTCCGCTCAAGTTGTTATCCTGGATTTGAGATTATAAAGTTCTGCTGTAGTCCATATGTTAGAAACTCATTTCACACTCAAAATGGATTAGACAAAGGTGTAAATATTGCATCCAGGCATAACTGTGGTCTCTCTCAGAGGCTGGCTGCATTAGATGATGATTCCACTGTAAATTTGTTCTCTCTTTGGAATTATTACATATTTTGTCAAGAGGTATTTTAATACTGGAAAAATAACCTAATCTTATCATAATTTTAAATTGTCTTATTAATTTTTATCAATGTAGTCTCAAAGTTTCTTTTTCTACTAAATTGGTTGCAATTTCTTTGCATCATCATTTTAATATTGAAATTTATTTAATATTGAAATGTTTTCAGATTTGATCAGTGAAAGTGCCATCAATTGGATTTTCATGTCATTTAACATTACCCCTTTATTCTTTGAATATCCCTTTACTTTTTGGTGCAAAAATATGTCTGGGAATCCTACTGCCCTTTTGCTGCCCAGGACTAGAAGAGGTATTTGTCATCCCACCCTCATGAAGAATTATATTTAGAGACCCATATCTCACTGTTATGTGTGTGTCTTCTTGCAAGTGCTGTGCTGTGCCATTGCTCTTAGGCTTCTCAGCAAGTAGTAACAGTTAAAGAATGTGTGTGTACATACATGTACACATACATACACACATAAATAATATTTATTCTGTATCCTTTTAATTGCATATATTGAAAACACTGATTTTACACTAATACCTTCCAATCAAATCTCCCACTATCATTTAACTCCAGTTTTTTCACTCTTTTTCTTTTTCAAGAAGTCTGGCTCTTACTGTCTTTTATTATTTGATCAAACCCCTTTAAATAACGAATCTTTCCCTCCAGACCCCTTACAGATGTCCTGGTGACTCCATTCTAGCTTTGAAAATTCTGTACAAACTCTTTCCACTTCCTTCTCTGATCCACTATAGGGGCTTTGCTCAACTCGTGGACTCTTATTCACCACCGTGGGACCATGTTTCCCAGACACTGGTGTTTTCCTCTTGCCAAAGCCTCTTCACCAACACTCCTGAGTGAATACCTCAGGCTTGTTCTCTGTGCCCACTCCACTCGTCCTCCCATACCCACTCTGTTCTGGCTGGTCTACAGCAGCTCCTCCCCTTATGCCTCATCTCTATACCCCTCTCAGCAGAAAAGCCCCCCTCTCCCCTCTGAGTTAGGCTTTACGACTGAATTATTAAAAGAGATCAGCAAAGAGGTGTTCCTTGTTTCTTTTTTTTTTTTTAAGATTTATTTATGCACGCAAGCTGGGGTGTAGGCCAGAGGTGTGGAGTGGTAAAAGGATTCACCAGAGACAGAGTGGGGAGCAGAACAGGCAGATCGACTGAAGTACACTGCTGAGGGGAGCAGCGGGTGAGGCAGCGGTGAGGTCTGCTGTGCCATGTGGGAATCTCCCTGGCTGGGTATCGAACTCACGTGGTAGTGGCTCTGGATAGCTTGGTAGTGCTGTGCTTAACCTGTTGCGCCACCAGGGAGGCCCTGTTCCTTGATTCTTAATAGAACTTAAGGTGTTCCTAGAAGTTATTAGCTCTAGGTTGTATTTTTCACATACTTTCACAGTGTTTACATCAGTACTTTTTTATTTCCTTTGAATTCCATTTATTATTTGTTGAGCTGAAACTTCCTTTTGATATAAGAGGCCAAAGATGAGCTAGGAAGTATTAGTAAAGTCAGAATCCAATTTTGTCCAAATAATGATTTTTTGAAACATCTATGCTGTAAAGTTTTTTCATGCTTGCAGTCAATTTCACAATGAGACTTCTCCAGAGAGAAAGAAGACGGAACTCCAGGAACATGTTCTAATCATGCAGTATTTGGGTAATGAACTTGTTAAGTCCAAATCCCTTCTCTACCATCTCCTCCCTTGTGTATTGGCATTAGCTATGTAACCTCTTTATGCTTTGGAGTCCTTGCTTGTAAATGAGAACTCAAAATCCCTATTCCCAGAATCCTTGCAAGTAGTAAAGAAGGAAATATATATAGAGCACTTACAAGAATGCCTGGAAAACTTTGATCAATATATGGGGAAGGATTTGATGATCATTCTCTAGAAACAAGCATGGGTGTGCCTAATGTGTGGCAGCCCCAGCTAATTATCTGACGCCTTTTATTTATGCAACCTCTCCCTTTGACACATGAACTTAATATTTACTATTATCTTGGCTACAGACTCTACCAAGTCTATTTAAAAGCCTAATAGACTTTCTATTTCAATTTACATTTTCGCTGGTGTAGAGTACTCTTTTACCTTAATGTGTGGAGACAAGCTGTTGATTTGTCCGAAGCACCAATTATCAGATTACACTTCTGCTTTGTGATCTGCTGAGTTGCCTTAACACATTTGATGAAATTGAGCAAGACCTGGCGTTACCCCCATGTCAGCAGCCAAGTGCCCACAGCACACAGCACGGCAGAACTGTTTTCAGGGTACAGGATGTTATGACTGTGTGTTCAGGGAGCATTTTGTCTTTCTGTTTGATACCTATGTTTTTATTAGTCCGTACAATTGCAAAGGTAATGCTATTGACAGTTTTGTGTGGCCTTGAGAGAAGTATATGAATTGTTTAAGTGGCAACGCAGTGTGTCCCCAAACATAAACCACGCCACATTGATAGTTGCTTTAGCAGCCGCTGATCAGCAATAAATGTTAAAAATTAACAAGGAGTTCCTGTTTTTTCCTAACCACCAAATGACTCTAAGCATTAAATGTATGTTAGCAGGGGTTGCTTCTTGGCCACTGAGTGGTTCGAAACATTAAACATATTTTCAAAGTATTACTCTTTCCCTGGCCTCCAAGTGGCTGTAAACATTAAATATGTTTTATAAAAACTGCTTTGCCAGCTCACTGGCAGGATAGCTATGAACATCATTTTTCTTTAAAGTTGCCTTCCAGCTGCGGGACTGTTTTTCCTTATTTGTTCTATTCTATTTATTTTTGTACACAAAATCAGGGAAGAGGCTAGCTTGGCCCAGTTATCTCTTGCTTTTTGGGTAAGTGATCTTGGTAGAACAACTGCACTTGTGTGAAATCCTGCCGACAAGAGGTGTTCTCTGAGTTTCAATTGCTTGTTCTGAAATTCCACAGAGATGTCAGCTATGTGTTCCAAAATAACTTTTGTTTTGGCTTCTATTGTGTATTTCACGGAGGTAGGAGGATGGGTGTAAACTAGCCTTAGTATTAAGGAAACTAACATCAAGCCAGCAGACACTGATGGATTATGCCCATCGATCAAGGTGAAAATATTCCATCAAGTGGAGAGGCTCAGAGACAGGCAAAATGGCAAGACTACAAAGTTAATGAGATCTTTAACCCAAACATGATGAAGGACCCAAAATCTATGTCTGGAAATAACTCAGTGTGACAATGGTGTGCATTTCAAAGACAGTGAAGAGAGTGTCACTATATAAGAGTCTAGCCAGGAATTAGTTCAGAATTTTTTTTTTATTTTAGCCAACTTCACCATGAAGATCAAGTGTAGCACTTGACTCAATTCAGAAATGTATCCATTCTGTCATCCTCGGTACAGTAATTCATCATTGAGCTAAATAATTTTTCAGTAAACTTTGATTTCTACAAGATTCGAGGATATCCCAAGCCATGAAATATTGTTTGTTTCCAAATGTTTTATTCTAGTTGTATGTTCAACAGACAGAAACATTTATGGGCCACATACTATTATCATACACTTTTAGGACAGTGAGCAAAAGAGGCAAAATTGTCCTCAGAAAGCTTTTATTCCAAAGGTCTAGTGCTGAGATAGCCAGCATATCATCTGTTTTTATTGGAATAAAGTCAAACTAACACTGGTCAACAGTGAGATCATTACTGACTTAAAAATGCCCAAATCTGTAGTATCTTGGTGTAGTGAACATAAATATAGCCTTGAAAAATTATTATTAGCTCTCATTTTGAAGATATTTCATATAATTCATTTCATATGTTTCACCATGTAAATTTATCCAGTAGGACTGCAACAACATTCCTAAATCATCCTAGAATGATATATTATTGCATCTCATTGCATAATACCATCAGGCACACATCATCCAGACCTGATTGCATCATTTTCTGATGTAATGCTATACTACTGCCGGGCGGCTGCTGAAGTAAGCTGATATCAGCAGTGCACTATAGAAAGCCCTGTCAGAAAGGTTGAGTATTGAAAATATTTCAGACTTTGTGTGAGGCAGTTTAAACTAATGTTCCATAGAATTGTTATTATTTTATCCATTTAGGCACCATACAAAACAGTAATGCCTCTGAAGTGTGTTAGTAGCATGGACAATTTCTGCTCTATTTGTGGGGAAGTGACATTTGCCAACCAGAAGAAAATTATTACTTCTCAAGTGAAGAAGGCTTATCATCTTTACTTTGGATGCAAGGTTGGTGACCGAGACAAGCCTTGGGCCCCACATATATGCTGTTCTACATGTACAACACAGCTTTTACAGTGGTTAAATGGCAAAAGACCATCCATGCCGTTTGCAGTCTCCATGGTGTGGAAAGAGCCAAGCAACCACATAAAAGACTGTTACTTCTGTTTGGTTCCTCTACTTTCTGGTGGAATAATGAAGCAAAAGAAGTCGAGAATAGTCTACCCAGACGTTCCGTCTGCACTGAGATGACCAGTTCAACAACTTGCTGCAGGGTGATGCAAAACAAGCATGGAATGCTTTTCGCCTAGTATCTACAAACTTTCTTGGGAATGTTAGGGCAGAAAACTACAAGGAACTAGTAGAAGACATGATGATGCAGTATCAGAAACTTGGCTGCAATATATCCTTAAAGATCCACTTCCTTCATTCCCATCTAGATTTCTTCCCTGAAAACCATGGTATGGTTAGTGATGAAAATGGCGAATGTTTCATCAAGATACTGCATCAATGGGACAAAGATACCAGGGAAAATGGTCCACTACAATGCTGGCTGACTACTGCTGGACACTCTCCAGACAGAGATGCTCCTGAACAGCTGTACAAGAGACAAGTGAAGAAATCTACAAAGTAGTCTATGACTTGATTTTTTACAGGTATTACTGTAGGCCTATTACTATTGGCATGCATTTCGTGATGTAAACATCCATTCATTTTAGATTACAAAGAAAACTAGAGCCAAAATTAGAATTTGACTGTCACATTCGTGTTGAACATATACAAATTGATAGGAAATGACTAATTTTATTTCAGTTATATTACTTTTGTAAAAATTTGTTGACCAGTGTTATTTAATGTCTTGTTTATGAATGCTTACATTCCACAATGGCAATTGAAAACATAAATCATATGTCCCAAATGACCAAAATATGTAATATCTAGTCTAGGAGTAGTGAATTGAGCCATGTTATATTGAATTGCATATCTGAGGGGAGGTCAACCTTTCCAATACAACTATGAGAAACAAGAAAAGTACAGCTATGAAGGAAAGAGAAAATATTTTCTCAAAAAGAAAAAAAAAAAGGAATTGGCAGGATCATAGGTAAAAGGAAGAGTAGAAGCCAGGCCCGCAGTGACATAGGGTGTGTGACATGACATCAGAAGATTCCATTCAGTCCTTGCTGAAAGGAAAGATTGGATTTTTGTAAGCATATAGTCACTATCTTAAATTATTACACACTCATGATAATGTATATTTTTATTTCACTGCAAAATCATTATCCTTCAAATATGTAAAAATATTTTTAAAAATAAAATTACACATTTTAAATCAAAGGAGGGTTGAAAGAATATCATCTGTAGGATGAGTTGATACACTCTGTCATGTGATTGCACAGGACTCCTAAGTTCTTTGCTTTATTTTTTTTTTTCAAGGATTTATTTATTTATTCATACAAACTGGGATACAGGTCAGAGGCGTGGGGCAGTGAGAGGGTTCACCAGAGACAGAGTGGGGAGCAGAACAGGCGGATCGATGGAAACACACTGCTGAGGGGAGCAGCTGGCGAGGCAGGAGAGGTCTGCCAGGTCATGTGGGAATCTCCCTGGCTGAGTGTCGAACTAGCGTCGCTGCTGCTGACAGCTCCACAGCGCAGCGCTTAACCGCTGCGCCCCCAGGGAGGTCCAGTTCTTTGCTTTATTGAGATTTAAGTGGTAAAGTAACAAAAGAAAATTACTGAAAGAAAACAACAGCCATTATTAGCAATTACTACCCAATAAATATTACAGGAAACTTCTGAAGAAAGTAAGATTTGGTTGAGTTTATTAAGGCTAACATTAATGCCATTTCTAAGAAACTGAAATTTAAAAAAAAAATCAAGTTACAATTTTGCAAATAATTAGCAAAAATGAATATCAAAACTATGGTTCACTTTGTTTAATTGGCAACAGCACTAGAAGAAAAAGAAACATGTCAATTAAACTGTCATCCATGTTAATTTTGCCTCTGAGAAAAACATGGTAATGGGATAATTTCATGAAATGCTTTGATGGCAAGAAAGTGCCAAAACATGATTAGCTACTACACAATTCATATTAAATAAGAAAGCAATTGGGTGGCAGCCTGAATATTGATAGATTTTGTTTTGTGCTCATTTCCCTCTCTTTTTGCCTGTGTTTAATCAAGTATCTGTTATTTGTCAGTGAAATGACTTATACTGAAAGCATTTGCATCAAAGGAATTTTGGTGACTCTCCACTATAAAACACACTCTTATTTTTCCAAATAATTAAAAAATATATATAACTACTATTTCTAAAAAAATTGTCATCTTCATAGGAATACTATTTTTGTACTGAATATTAAATGTATTTTTTTTCCTAGACAATATGGTTGCTTATATTTCTAAGGTCATATTGATTATTTAAGCTGAGTTTTATTTATTATGCTCATTTCTGTGGATGGCTATTCTAGAATTTTACAAGGTCATATAGATTTCACTGCAAATACTTCTTATCCATCTTTCTTTATAAAACAATCTGGAATATACCTAAATTAAAATAATTAGACACACAATAAATATAAATGGGATTATGAAAGATGCATTTTCTAATAGGTTTCAGTTTTGTATAAATGGCTGTTTAAATATAATTTGGAGAAATTCTATTTTCAATTTATAAAATATGGTTTCTTTATGTGTCACCTGAAACATAACAGCCCCCCCATCCAATCATCAAGATCTCTCTCCATATGTTATTTTCTAATATGACAGAAGGTTTTCCTCAGTGGGAGAGTTGTCAGAGTTAAATAGTTGTTTTTTTTTTCCCTACAATAACAAAATTATTATTTGATAAATAGTGTGAGAAAAAAAACTTTTAGATATTATTTTTGGGAGTCCCATATATTTATCTCTCGTGAGGGTTAGTATGAGTGGCAAGACTAAAGGAGTGTGTTTGGAGAACCCTGGTAAGAAATAATTGAAGAGAAGCCTAAATAGTAAGCATAAAAATAATAAGAAAAGATTGATTCTGGGCCTCCCCGGTGGCGCAGCGGTTAAGCGCTGTGCTGTGGAGCTGTCGGCAGCGGCGATGCGAGTTCGACGCCCGGCCAGGGAGAATCCGACATGGCGCGGCAGACCTCTCCTGCCTCGCCCACTGCTCCCCTCAGCAGTGTATTTCTGATCTGCCTGTTCTGCTCCCCACTCTGTCTCTGGTGAACCCTCTCACTGCCACACGCCTCTGGCCTGTACCCCAGCTTGTATGTATAAATTAAAAAAAAAAAAAAAAAGAAAAGAAAAGATTGATTCTGGAAAGGCAGAATATCACAGAACAGAGATAGGCCCTGGAATACCAAAGATCTGGATTCACTTTGTTGAAATGTGGAAGTTTTTTTAAAAGAATATGTTTCTTTTTTCAAAATTTAGATGCTAAGTACTATTTGCTGCAAGAGTTCTGGTGTAAGGGTTGAAAGACACACCCTTTGTAAAGTAAACTAAACCCAAGAAAAGGCTCAATAAATACTAGTCATTCTTCCTTCATTCCTTGGGTAGCTTTTTCTCCTGCCTGGTTTTAGACTTGAAGAAGAGTCTTGAATTACTTTTCTATCTTTATACTGTTCCAGTAAATCACATAAGAAGGACATTTCTAGAAATATCTCCTTCCAATAATACATATATTTTTTATGAAATACTATTTTATCCAAAATATTTGAATAGGAACTCAGAACACCAAAACTGACATAAAATAGGTATAAAATACTGTGCAAAGATATGAATAATGGATCCTAAAAATAACCTCATGGTTTAAATTCATGAAAATGGACAGAGCAACACATTCAATTCTTTGTTCCAAAATACCAATGAAAGATGGGATATAGTACTTACAAATATCTATATAGCGAGATACACAGACATACAAATATACAATTGCAGGTCTATATAGGAAGCTGAGAACGTTTCCACCAGACCAAAGATTAAGGCCTTGCTGGGGGAAATTAATTCATCTGTGACTTGAGGTTTTGGCCACAATGGAATTACTGGTTTTAGGTTTTTCTTTTCACCACAAACAATAATAAAAGTGGATAATATATATGTGGCAACTTTGAATGGGGCAAGTATAAGAGCCTATTATCCTGGAGACAAGGGAAAGACGTGAGACAAGTCCACACTTAGTTGGCTTCTCTGGTAAGAGGCACTTTTCTTATCAAGAGAAGGAAGGTGAACCCTAAAAATACTGAGTTGAGAGGATGAGGTTAAAGGTTAGAGCTGCTGAAGTGGCATGATTTCAGAACTACTGAAATGGTTGGAAGGATGAGAGACAGAGGACAACAGCACCAAGTAAGGGTTAGTGGGAGTACTCACTGTTGACCACTATACACATGAACGGACTTAGCTCCTTTAATCCTGATAAAAAAAGTTAATGTGGGCCTGAGATTCCTGATACCATTATGCAAGGAGAAGTTGAAGTTATCACCTGTTTACAGGGGAGAGATTTCAGATACTCAAATGAGGAAACAAGAAGGTCATACATTTCCTTCAGTAAATACTATGTCTAATCTCTAAGAAAAAATAATATTTGCCTTTATAAAGCACTAAAACAGGTCTGAGAAAATTAGGAGAATCTGCTAGTCATTTAGTTGTTATGAAACAACTCTGTTAATGCCATTAATAAGTAGACAATATCCAGCATAAAATAAAAACAAATACAAATTATTCAGAAGAAAATTAGATCATCATTGAAGGAAATCGTTCATCAATAACAGACATCGCAATGACCTAGGTGTAGAAATGAACAAATATTTATTATAAATATATTTTAAGACTAATAGAAAATATTGTTATAATAATAGAACAAACTGTTCTCTTAGTAGTGACCTTACTGTAGTATATACCACATGTTTACTCTCAGTGATGAACACTTGAAATGTATCTAATGTGACAATGAAATGTTACTTTATTAAAAGTAAAACTACCATATTGACAAAAAGGAAATTATGAATAATGGGCTTTCTCAACATCACAGGTGCACTATATAGAGTAACAATCCACTGACAGGGCTTCATAGCCTTTGCAGCTATCAGAAAAAAAAAAAATAAAGTCCAATGACATTGAAGATAGTTTTTGAAATTATTCAATTTCAGATATAAGGAGAAAATGAGATAAGCAAGAGATTGAGTGACATGGAATGATAGCAAGCCATCAAACATGCATTTAATTAGAGCCCAAGTGTAAGAGACAGAAAATGGGCCACAAAAACATACATTTGAATAAGTAATTGCCAGTGTTTTCAAATTTCAATCAAAATGTCTATATAAGGATCCAAGGTCCCTGTTGGCTCCCATTGCAGACTGTGAGGTGGGTGTTTGGCCACACCTTCTGCCTATGACACCTTTTTGCTCGGAAATGGGACTACAGACTGAGTTCCCTGAATTACCTCCTTCACTTCAGGGAGAGAAGGTGTGCTGACATTTACCACTGTGTTGTTTCCAGGAAGTGGTGATGGGAATAAGCTATGCAAGTAACTGGTAGCATAACTAGAGAACTTCTTACAAGTTCTTGCTTTTGTAGACTACCCTCATGCCTCAACTAATCCATGCTGGTCTAGCAGCGTGGAATCTACATGAGATAATATTACATTCTCTTCATGATGTGGACCAGGGGTAGGGTTTGAACCCCAGGTGTACATTTAAATATGAACATATTTATACGTAGACAAAAATCTTCAGATGTAAAACTAGCTGCATCACCCTTCTATGTCTCAATTTTCTTGCCTGTAACTTGGAATTAGTGAGAGCTCTTTGTAAGGTCTTGCGCAAACAAGCCCTGAATGAAAGTAAAGATTTATAACCATTTCTCTCAAGTTGTTAAATTTCTTTAGTTATTTAATGACATGTAGGTTACCAGACATCCAGTTTTGCTCAAAACAGTACTATTCTTACTGCTCTCTCAACTTAATTAGAACAGTTCCCTTGTTAATGTACACAAGAGCATTCATTTAGACAATAAATCATGCAATTTCTCTATTTACACTTTTTCTATCTTACATACAAATCATCAATTCACTCAGTCCCTCAAAATTCTTAAACTCCTTTTATGTCATCAACATTCCTTATTCTGCTGAACACAGTATGAAATAGTCCATTGGAACACTATTTCAAACAGTGAATTAGAGCAGAAATAAGCAGTTCAATTTTCTGGTGATATAAACCAGGGAGGTTTTTTGCAATGGTAGAAGGAGCACTAAGCTGGCAGTCAGGAGAAATACATAAATTCATTCAAAATAATATTTCTTTTATTCCTTTCTCAGATACTGATCTAATTAAAGTGCTATGTGCTTCAGTTTTCTCCTTTTTAAAAGGACAAGGTTGAAATAGATAATCTATAAAGATCCATCTAAAATCCAATTCTGAAATTATGTGTAGGTAGACATAGATTTTGATACAAATATGTAGACATAGATACGGGTATTGCTACAGATGAAAATATGGTTATGGACTCTACTGTTAAACTTTCATGTTTTATAATTAATTTCAGGACTGAATTTAAGGGTGTGTGATCTGTGCATTTGCATCAGGTTTGTTCTAAAAGGGCCCTGCATTTGCTCAATCCTCTGATGTCAACTGCATCATGTTTTTCATAATTTTTGAACCAGGGTCTCATATTTTAAGTTTGCACTGGATCTCGCAACGTTTATAGCTGGCCCTGTTAGTTACTTGGTGAACCCCTCCATTGGAAAATTACCAGATGATAAGGCAATGATTAAGACAGTGATTTATGCAGTTAAATAGTAAATTCTTAATCATTTTACATAGTAACAATAGCTGTACTGATTCCCATTTTCTAGTTCTTTAATTATGTATATCCTTATAAATTCAAGTGTAACCTTATAAGTTCAAGTGTAGTCTATTTCTGAGTTGTTGCACTGATGAGTGAAATAATCCCAAGACTAAAGACCATATGAAGGCAACTGACATGTAGTTCCAAAGCAAGCACATTCCCAGATGACCCTTTCATCCTTTAAGATAATACTTTAATTGATTAAAATTATAGATTCATATTTCTTTCCCGCACTCCAATATTAGGGAGGACCATGAAAAAAATCACTACTAGAAAATAAATTAAAGTCAATGTTGGATTTAAACATGGTTCAACAATGGAGAGTATGAATTTTTAAGATTAAATTAAGTATTATATAAATATAATTACTTACAAAGTTACTTGTAGACTTTATTTTTTAGACTAACTCAAAATAGGAAAATATATAGTTTATCAATATCAATACATGGCCTTTTAGTCCTGCTCATACATTACTCACACAAGTTAATGACAAATCACTAAAGGGTCATCTGGGGATATGACATTGTTTTGGGATTAAGCACTGGGATTTTACCTTGCCACTGTTATTTTATTTTATTTTATTTTTTTTTAAGATTTTTTTTTTTACATACAGGCTGGGGTACAGGCCAGAGGCGTGGGGCGGCGAGAGGGTTCACCAGAGACAGAGTGGGGAGCAGAACAGGCAGATGAGAAGTACACTGCTGAGGGGAGCAGCGGGCGAGGCCCCACCATGCGGGATTCTCCCCGGCCGGGCATCGAACTCGTGTCGCCGCTGCCGACAGCTCCACAGCGCAACGCCAAACCGCTGCGCCACCGGGGAGGCCCTGGGCTAGTATATTAACGCACACTCAGACAGTACTTAATCTTCCAAAGACAAGACACCATTAATCCAATAGGAATGACTTATATGATTAGTGGTTGTGTAATGTTTTATCATTTTCAAAATTGTATATGTATATATAATGAATATTAAATATATATATGTGGAAACATATTCTCAGATTTTCTCTTAGTATAAAATTTAAGCATAAGAAAAAAATTATAGAGCTCTGATTTGTTCCATCTTGAAATCACAGCATTCTGACCTTTGTTTTCATTTCATTCAACTCTCCTTTCACCTAGTAGAAAATTTTTGATTACACTGGCTATGTACACCCAGATTCTATTTGCCATCCAAAGATCCTCAGATAGTTACATCTGCAATATTATTTTTGCCACACTAGGCAATATATTAGCAGGTTCCAGGAATTAGGTTGTGTCATTTAGGGGCCACTATTTTATCTCCCACAATAGATAGTATTCAGTTTCTATATTTGAAAATAGAATATTCTTCCAAACAATAAGGAAGCCAGATTAGGAAAATGAAACTGGTCACCACACTCTCAAAATTGACACCTAAAGATGGTTACAATGCTCTTTCTGTTTCATGTAGAATGACTGTCCAAAGTGGGCTTTCCACTATATGTACTGTCAGACAATGTTTCTGTTACTTTGAAGTCAGTACTAACTGGTTTGCCAAATACACAGCCTAAGAGTTTCGGTCCGAAGAGTTCTTAGAATTCAACTACTTCAAAGTTTACAATTTCTAATTTAGCTTAATTTAATGGAACAGATTTTGAGTTGAGTTTCTTGATGGGAATGACCAATCACATTTTTCAAGTTGGATCTTAAGCATAAATTGACAAACTGTTCATAATTTGAAACATCTGGGCTCAAAATTCAAAAAAAGAAATTTCCATATAATGAAAAATGAACGTATTGATTTAAGTATGCATGCTATTTAAACAACTCATTATTTTAATTTCCATCTTTTCACAAGTGTTGAACTATCTCAGAAACCACTGTCTTGTTCCAAAAATTGCCAAGCAAGGTGCATTCCTTTTTTTGCTATTTAGATTGTTATTTAACATTTTTCCCTTGGGGATTATGTTGTCCTAAAGCTTGCTTTTGGCTGGACTCAGCTGCCTCAAATTTACCTACAAATAGTCTTAGAGAGATACTGCAAATTAGTGCAGCTTCTGGTAACTAAAATAACCTGCAGCTAGCTTGCAGGTGGCAGTGAATATTAACATCAGGGTACTAAAGTTCATTTGAGAACTTGAGTCCCTTTTGAAATGAAAGAAAAAATCATAATTGAGAAGCCTAACTCCCAGGAGCATATCTATTTCAGGTACAAATAGGCTTAACGACAGTGTACGGATAATTTTGGAAATTATGTCATAACCTCAGATGGATGATTTTTTTAAAAAATAAGTATAAAAAGAGGGAGAGAGCCAAAGACACAGAGAGAGGAATGCAAGGCGAGACAGACTGAGAAAAGGACAATGTCCAAGGGTATAGAATTTTCTATGCCATTGCATTTCGATTAGTGATTTATTTGACTCTGTACTACATGAAGTAACTGTACATTATCATCTTTGCCTCAGTTGTTTTCTGAAAGAAAAAAAGACTTAATTGGATATAAAATAGTTTTCTAAAGCTTAATTCTCTGGGGTGTGTGTATGTGGGGGAAGCTTAATAGTTTTTAAGATTTATTTATTTATGCATATAAGCTGGGGTACAGGCCAGAGGCATGGGGTGGGGAGAGGGTTCACCAGAGACAGAGTGGGGAGCAGAACAGGCAGATCGAGGGAAATACACTGCTGAGGGGAGCAGCGGGCAAGGCAGGAGAGGTCTGCCGCGCCATGTGGGAATTTCCCAGGCTGGGCTTGGAACCTACATCGCTGCTGGCGACAGCTCTATGGCGCAGCTCTTAACCACTGTGCCACCAGGAAGGCCCAATAGTGTGTTTTTATAACTGAACCATTTGTATTTTTTTTTATAAACAGTTACAAACATCACAAATGATGTGATAAGGATGTGATAAAGATTGGAGTTCTGAAGATAGCTCCATTTGTTGATGACTTATAAGGATTGTTAGAGCTCCTATAAAGCTCCCTTCTCTCCCAGTTGTTAGACTGAGGTCTGTCTCAGGGATTCCAAATTCACTGCTATCGTACTGAAAAAGTAGAGGTAGAGAATCTAGCTGAAGCCCTTGACCTGGGTAATACATTTTCCAGAATTAGATGACTTATGCATTCAGGTTCTTCCATGTCACTGAAGTTCCCCCCACTGAGAGTGTCAATACTTATCTCATGCAAGATCATAGGGTACGGTGACATCATCCCCTTGTTTTGAATGGGCATTTCTCATGACAAAGTGTGAGCATCTTTCCCGTGTTTTACATATTTGAGTAGTATGGGCCATGAATTATCTGCTTCTTTCATTTGCCATTTTGCTTTTGATTTACATGCTAGATACTAGATATTACTCCTCTGTCAACTTTAGTCATTCCGAATCCCTTTTTATAAACTGTCATCTAATGCATCTGTCTTCAGTGTTATTTTCTGAATAAATGTCCTTAATTTTAATGCTAAGTGAATTCATGCAGTCAGGGGTGGACTGTTTTGGAGAGTTTGTTTAAAACACTTTGGAGTGAATATCTATCAATTAACTGAGGTCACATGTCTTAGAACAGCGGGCACAGAATCAGCCTGTCTTAAGGCACAAGGACTGAGAGTGAGGATGTTCCATAACAGAAAAACCAACATGTTGTGAAAGCAAAAGTACTCACCAGAAAACAGTGGTAGAATAATGACTAGGAACCCACAGATGTTCATTTTAAGAAATCCAAGCCAAATTTTGTAATATACAGTATATGTCAGTTACTTGTGAGAGAAGAGTGAGAAATACAGATTGAAGAACAACCAGGAGAAAGATGCACCTGAGTCCAGGGAGAAAAGGGCTTGAAAAGAGATATGATCAACTCACAAGGTCTCCAGTCTCATCTTCTGCTCTGAACCACCAGGAAAAGACTCAGATGAGAATCATCGCTTTAGCATTTGTGCCTTGGAGCAAGCTATGTGCATGGGATTTAGCTTATCCTTCTTTGGAGATTTAGAATCTTAACCTTTTTTTTTCCATCTAATTGTAGACAGAATGTCCCTCTGGAAGATTTTTCTGATTTAATTTTCCTTAGTTTTCATTTTACTCTGCATGTAATTCTTTAGCAGCAATGGAAACAGCAAAAGCTTCATTATGGTGCCAGGCTACCACCTTCCCCAACAGTGGGTTTCAGGAAGGCAGAAACCAATGCCTTTAGGGGCTCCTTATTTTAGCACCAGGGTGGACAATTAGAGGTAATACTTTAACTTAAGCTGCACAAAACCATTTTCATTGAACATACACTTGATCGTCAACACCTGCTTTATGGTGGGTGGAAGAGGCAAGTAGGTCCCCGAGAAGGAAATGCACTGGCTGCCATATTTTCAGGGTCACCTGCTTATGGGCCATTTGAACTAAGAATGTGACACAGAGCTCAGAACTCTGTAACTCTCACCGAAGCTTATCTGAGTGGACAGAACATGAGCTACAGCTGCGGAAGCAGAAAAGTAAGCCAAGACACCTGGAAGTAACAGCCCGGCCTTAACCATTCGCTGGGGTGACAGAAACAAGTCGCTCAGCTGGACAAAGTGCTGTTTCCTGTCTTATTTTTCCTCCAGGAGGGTCAGATGCATTGGCACAGATGTGGACAGGGTGCCCCTCTGCCAGGGGTACCCTAAAAAATCTCCTACAGGTTTAGGGGGTGGAAAAGTACTGAGTGAAGAAAATTGTCTTCACGGCTCCTCCATTCCCACTGAAAGGACGTTTCAGCAACGGTAACTCAAGAGGCCTTTACATTGGAAGCTCGGGGCGAGGAGACGGCCCCCAAAACAGCGCATGCCCAGTCTGGGAGTGAGTACCGGATGGCAGCTGCTTTCAGAGACCTTGAGTCCATGTCAGGTCTGGTGTTGGGAGCGGAGCTTCACCCCGAGGCCTGACAGGTAAGGACTTTGTGATTATCTGTGGTTGGGTCCCAGACTCATATAAAGAATTTAACCACCACCAGACTCTTCCTCATCTCCCGCTCGGCCTTAGTCTCTGTCCTGGGTAATGCTACCAAGTGACAGGCCCGAGAATCTCAGATCACTGTAGCCGTATTTTGGTTTGTTTTGCCCTGAAAATTTTATCCGGTCTAACCTGAGTGTCCCCTCTTACTTTCTCTTCCTACAACCTCTGCTGTCCTTCAGGGTCTAAATCATCTTCAGACTGGGCCGTTGTGGTCACCCGTAGCCTAAGTTCCTTGCTTCCGCCATAGTCTCACTCATTTCCAGGACATCGTTACAATCTACAGTTTTTTGCTTTAGTCAGTTGTTAACAATCACACTGTTTTGCATACGACACCTCTACACCTCCCGTTTTCCAGAGCGGGTCCCCTTTTCACAGTAAAGAGACTTCTAGGCTGTGGCTTACCCCGTCATCATCAAACTTCAATTCTCAGAATTTCCACAATTTTGGAAACTCATATCATTTCTCTGGCGTCACTCTCCCCAGGCTGTTTTAATCCCAAGTGATTATGCGTTTAATTTCCTTTGCTTAATTGATTCTCCATCCACACGCCAGCTGATTACCTTAATTTCTTAAGGACTCTATGGAGGTATAGCCTCTTGACTAAGATTCTCCTAACATCAAAATCATCAGATTTTACATTTCTTACTTTCTCCTACCCTGTCCTTCTGTAATTAGCATATTTCTATCTTCGGACTCATCAACCTTTGTAGATATTTCATTTTAAATGACTATAACCTCTATGCTTTTTAGACTTTTATACTTTTTCACTTTTTTATGCTTGTCACGTAACATTGGTTGAGACATGGTATATACTTAATATATGTCTATTGAATAAGTGAATAGATTTTTAAATAGATGAATAAATGAAGGAAGAGTCTGGGCAGTAGATGACAGACTTAGGATTATTTAAACATTTTCTCTCTATTTCTTCTCTATTTCTCTTTAAACATTTTCTCTCTAAACATTTTCTCTCAGAAATGTGTAGAAAATTCAAGGAGTGAATGCTACTTTTTGAATTGACCAGAAATACATTAGTTCCACCAAGAGTCATTTCTAACTGCTCTACCCTTTTATTTATATATATATATATATATATATATATATATATATATATATATACACACACACATATATATATACATATATATGTATATATATAAATCTTTATTAATAAAGTTCGCTAATTTTAAATAAGCACAACTGAACTGAATGATTTTAATATCACATATTTAATATAGAAAATTACAGAAAATAAAAAATACATAAAGTGTGTCCGTGATTCCATTGCTGTGGAAACTCTAATTTTTTAAACTTTACACCATATACAATAAGCCATCAAAACTTTATTGGAAGGGGTATAAGAGTAGGAGGAAAAGAAGAATGAGAAAAAAAATTTAAACAGTATGAAGAAAGAAGAGAAAAAAATGCTTTTTCTTCTCTCACTAGCCCCATTCTTACCTTAAGTCCCCACCTACATATACTCTGTAGATAGATATGTAATTATTGTGTGTGCTGGGGTATTTAGACAGATTGATTGATAGATCGATAGATAGATAGATAGATAGATAGACAGATAGTTGTGTGTATCATTTTCTTACCTTCACCAGAAGTTTTCACTTATGCATTGTGTATTAATATTGTATCTAGAACTTTCCCAATTAGCACAAACTTTTTCAGAAATCTAAGCAGTCCACTGTGTCTATACCATGATTTATTTAGTTGAATAATTCTTTTTTTTAATGAAGTAACATTGCATGATAATATTATGTAAGTTTTAGGTGTGCATTATTAAAAATCAAGATGTGTATATTCTACACTAAGGTCACTAGTAGCAATATAATTCTATCCATCACCACAGAATTGAACCCTTTTCCCTGATTTTATTTTTCCTGAGGTAACATTGCTTTACAACACTGTGAGTCAGAGTTCTATGCTCACACCACACCACCACCAAAATACCCACTAATTAATGGGAGAATCAAAAAGTCTTTGTTTAATTTAGTTCATCTTTTTATTTTGTTTCCTATCAACTATGAGTATTTTACTTTTTCCTTTTTATTTAATCCTCTGTTGACGACTATATTCCCGATTATCATATTTGAAATGAACATACAATAAATTAGAATTTTAAAAGTAGTTTAAAAGTAGTTGATATTAGTTTCAATTAATAATAAAATAATTTTACTAGGAGATTTGTGATTTAAAAATGTTGATCTCCACATTAGCTCATTTTAATAAACAGAATATAATGTGGCACAGACAAGTTGCTTGATTATAGAGTTCTAAACCAGTAAATGCATAGTTGAATGCATAGTTGAATGGTTAGAGCTTCTTTTCAGAAGACATAATTGGAAAGCAAATTTGTCCTCATGTTCAAAGAATATATTAAAAGAAGACATTAAGTAATAAAGACAGAAGTTAAATTTATGTCCTTGGACTCTTTTATTTATTGACCATTCTTGCAGCCCTGAGATCCTGAGAATTTATGGATTTCACCAAGTAGGTGAAATATAGATGTAGCTCCGTTACCTGGTCAAACTGATGTTATATAATTTTTGATAAGACCATTTTCATTTCAATCAATCTAATGCATCAACTCTGTCTAAATACAGAGTACACTCTAAATTGTATTGTGCTTAAAGTTGAGGTGATTTTTCAAGAATCAGTCTGTATTCAGGTGACCATTATATTCCTGTTACAGTAGTAGCCTGTATTAGATAAGTCTCTGTGTCATTATTTGGACTAATTTGTCATGTAATTACTAAATTTTGTTATATGATAAAGATAATTTTTTTCTCCCCCAGTATGAATGCTGGAATATGGGATTTTTATTCCCTGTTCCACTTCTAAATGGGTGACTAATCTTTATAAGGTAGGAGGATTCTTGTATTATTAAAATATTTCTGACAAAAGTAATTTCTCTGAGTGATATGAAGGATTTTCTTTGACATGTACCAATTACAATGCATATTGTTTTGAGGTAAACTGTATGTGTGTGTATGTGTTTGTGTGTTACTCCAACATGCAATTGTGAGTTTGAGCTTGAGAAAGCTGAACCTGGGGAAGTGAATTGAAGTAATATTTTTTTTCCAAAGAAAAACACCCCATGACACAATTTGCTGTTTTCAAATAATCCTTTTGTCAAATAAATCTTATGGCTCTGCTTAGAATCCATAGATAGCAAGAAGATTTAGGGACTGCTTCCCGCTTTCTGTTAGTTCCATCTTCTATGTGATTGCAAAAGTTTCACATGGCATTACACTGCCACAATTTGACTTCAGTGAATAAATGTGTAATGAATTCTCCCTGCCTTCTTACTCCTCCTCCACTGCCTTTATTCAACTGCTGCCATATATAAATTTCTCTCCTACTTGTATATGCTCAGGTCCATTACCATCTCCCATTCTTTTTATTTTCTACCATTAGTTTTAATGTTCAGAGCAACCTCAAGTCTCTCATTTGAAAATATCCACCTTCTACCTGTGCTGACCCAATTCTTGCTTTGTTAATGCAACCATGAGTCACAGGGGATCCCCCAAGAGTATCACACATTGTAGTACATGTGGATCTTTCTGCAGCAAAATGCTTTTAGATGTTCTTCCCACTTTTCAATGACTTTTGATAGGCCCCAATTAAACTTACCTTAATTATTTAGAAGTGCTCTGGGTTATAAGCTTAATTTACTGATGTGCATTTTGGAACACTTAAAAATATTGCTAACATCCTGCCCTGTTCCTTATTAAAATGTTGATGATTATGTCCAATGGAGTTTTCATTTTAATAATACCAAAAGCTCATTAGGTAGCTTATTGGCCTCATATTAATTTTTCTTTATAAATAATAGAAATAATTGGTGTTTAAACTAATAGAATTAATTTAGAACAAATGAGATGGCTTTCAGCTAAGTAGTTACAAATGGTGCTTTATCTACTTCAAAGTTTTAAATTGACTTGGTGAGCTTTTAATACTTTGAAACAATATATAGCTATATTTTGACAACAGATGGAAAGGTGAAAACGGGTGACTAAAAGTCAAAAAGCTCTAGATGGCTCAAACTTTATGATGTGAGAATCCTTTTCACAGAGAGCTAGGTATATATTTTTTTATTGAAAGATATAATGATTATTTACTTCAACCCACAATTTTTATTTTTAATAGCAACAATGTATTTGTATATATGCCTGCACACCCAAAGATGTTTCTTTATCCAGAAATGGAATTATTATTTTGTTTGGGAGAGAGAAAATGGAGTATTAAACACAGAATTTTATTGTTGATTTGACTAATTAACAAATGAATATTGAGACTAAAGGTGTCTCTAGATTTCATTTTTATTATGTCATATAATTAATAATTAGTAGGTTTTTTAAAAAGATTTATTTACGTGTAGAAGAACTGGAGTATAGGCCAGAGGTATGGGGGAGTAAGAGGATTCATTAAAGACAGAGTGGGGAACAAAACAGGCGGATCTACTGAAATACACTGCTGAGGGGAGCAATGGGCGAAACAAGAGAAGTCTGCAGCATAATATATGGGTTAGCTCCCTGGCTGCGGATCAAACTCAGTCTGTATTGGTGATAGCCTGAGACTTAACCCCCAGGCCAGCAGGGAGACCCATAATGTTAGTTTTGATGAAGAAAAGTATATTTGACAAGATAAGATATTCTAAATTCTAACTTGCCAATTCTACATGTAAAAGTGGTATATTAACAACAAAATTATTTTTGTTTTCTCCCTATTGTGTTTTTTGTATGCAATATATTAGTGTTGTTTTGTAAAACTCAATGCCAGGGATGGATGAGGGACAAGAATACAGCTTGTAACACTGCAGTGATTCTGAAGTTGAATTGGTTTCAAAAACAAACAAGTCTAAAAATCAATCCCAGAGCGCACATTTGATTATTTGTACTATGACAGCATTATTTTCATTTTGAAAAATCTTAATCATTTCACATCTAAATCAATTTGACTTGTAAACAAAATCTTTATTAATTAGGTTAAATAGAAGAACTAATACCATTTATTTCTTTTTTAAGACTTTTCTTCTTAGACTAACCAAGAAAAAGGTTGGAGATAGAAATCTGGTTATAACTGGTCAAATGATTTAGTAGCTTTAAGAGCAGTTTGTTTATCAGTGATGCCTTATTCTATTTTAAATATTGGATTTCAAATTGAACAAATAGCTTAAACTACAACGTAGCAGAGAGCTTCTGCAAGGGTCTAATTTGCATAGCTTTTTAAAATTTTATTTACTAACCTAAAGGTCAGTCTCCAGCAGATTTATTATACATTAAAGAAACAAGTGGTTTCTACTTCTTTCAGAAATAACATTGTTCAAGCACGGGGATTGGTGAATATTTCTTTTGTTCATTGATCCATTAGTTCATGCAACCTTAACTCCTAGCCCTGTGGGATCTGAACTGCTGCTGCTGTTAAGTTTATTCTCAAATTGCTTCTTTAAAAGCCTATTCTAGGTAGTTTCTAATTAGACACCCCCAGATGGTATGAATCAAGCAGCTGTAATCCCAGCTGGGAACAAGTGTGAAGGAAATGCTCATCTTTGTAGCTTTTTTCCTCTCTCACAACTTTCAATATTCTCACAACTTTAGTAGGCTTTTGAATACTGTAAACTGTTGGCTAATGTGCTCTAGAATACTAATAAGATGTCTTATAGCAATATGGATGCGGGATCTGTGGATGCAGTGGGTTATTTGGACTTCTGAATGGTTGAACCAAAATATATTTCATAGGCACTATGCCCATGTACTAATACCAAGAATATTTTAACATTTAAAACTCTCTATTTGGAGCATATAAATGGTTTTTATTAGTTCTCCATTATCTTCCCAAATTGTTAAGTCATTAGCTATAGGATTTGATCCTCTAATTCACTAGTTTGGGTCTATGAAATATCTAGTTCATTTGAGGCATCATTTTGTGATAAAATAAAAATATTAACAACTGAAATCACAAATATTAAAAACTTTATATGTACAAATATGCAAAGCTTTTAATACATGCTATTTTGTAACCCTGCAATTATAGGTTGTATCTTGACTATATCCATACTATATATGAAGAAAGTGAGGCTGGAAGAAATTATAAAATGTCTCAGTAGCAGATAGTAAGAATGGAGGTTGATCTGTGAATTATTCTAAAAACAACACCAACACTGACTGAGTGTTTACAAAGAGTCAGTGTACTGAATTCTCAATAAATACTTCATACTCAGAGAAGCCCTATCATATATCTTCCATACTTGGATGCACTATTGTAATACAAAATGTCAACTAGAAGGGTTGAAGGGAAATGGCTGTAAACCAGGATTATACTTAGCAAACTGGGAACTCTCTTTTTCTCTCCCCTCCCTACTCTCAAGATTGTGCGTGGGTGAACACACACACAATTATTTTTTAATTTATTACTTTAACCATTCATTGTCATGGTCATAGTCAGGTGTTTTCTTCATTTCATTAACATTTACGCTTACTGTAGTCTCCAAAACCTCAATTTCAAGCATCTCAATCAGTGACCACAATCTTCCCATTTCTTTCCTTCTGATAATCTAATTCTAGTAATTTTACCCTCACTGTAAGCTCTCATCTGTTTTTTTTTTCATATAGTTTTATATTTGTTCTCCCCACCCATGACTTTATATCATTTGTACCCATCTTAAATTTTATGGCTGATTGTTATTATCATCCCCTTGCATATAAATTTCAGGTTTTTGCCTTGGTCTAGCTAAATCCACCTCTCTGCTTACTCTAATCAGGCAACCCCGAGAATGTAATGTGGCTGGAGGAATTGTACTGTCGCACTACTGTACACTAAAACCACAAATTCCAAGTGCCCCCATATGATGCTTACCTGCCTCACAAAATTATCCTTGTCCAGTCAGTCATCACCTAACCTAGACAATCTTCTTCATATGTTATGCTCTTGCCTCAAATCTCCAAACACTTTTTCTTCAAATGGTTTCCCAGCAGATAACCTCATTCATGGTTTACTGTGAAAATAAATCAGAAGAGAATGTCCTCTCATAGCTTCTCCTACTGTGACCATACCTGTGTGCAAAACTTTGCCTTCATCACCACTACTACAGATGAAAGTGAATTCCTCCATTCACACTGAATTCCATTCACTTTTGTATATTCAGGGACTTTCTTTAGGTAAGTTCTCTCTACCTTTTCTCTCATGGAACCAAGGATGTCACATTCTGTTCTAGAGCTTCAAGGGAATCATTTAATTGCTGGGATTAATAGAATGTTTGTTAAGAATAGCCCTGCCCTTAAGACTTCATTGGAATGACTCCTTAACCATAAAGCTGTCACATTCACAGATGCCAGTAAAGTTAGTGCCATTCATTGGAATGGCATTGTCTAGAGATATGATGTGTAAGTAAAATCACACTGGAGAGAGGGAGGAAACTAGTAGATTGGTATTCTTTGGAAGCTAGTCTATTGTAGTCATGGTTACAGCCAGCAAATCATTTCCTTCCGAAAGTGCCCACCAATGGTTAGGAAATGAAGAATGTCATCCCATCTGTGTAAAAACACATTAACTGTGTCAAAGATTATGCCACTGTGTTGCCAAGGGGATCCCAAAGCAGGGCATCCTGGGTAACAAAGCACTACAACCCCATACCAAGGTCAGTGGGTAGGATGTAAAATTAAATTTGCATCTCTCAGCTGTGGTCTACAAGAAGCCCTGTAGCTTCTGGAGCAGAAATATGCACAACACATCAAAGCGTCTGACATGTGATTTTTTTCAAAAAAAGGTTACAGATCAATCTGAACTTTCAAGTGAGATGAAAGACTCTAACATCTAAAGAAAGATGACAAGATGTGTATTTTCATGACAAAATATAATTTAAAACCTCTTCAGATCCTCCCCCACAAGATGCCAGAAATCATTCCTTTTTTTCTACCAAAAAGTGTATTATTGGAGCCATAATTCACATATGAGAAAATGGAATAGAATCTCAGTAGGATGTAACAGTCTACTTGCAAGTGATCTGTCTGTACTTCCTAGCCTGCTTTAGTTATAGCTGTAAGGTACCATGTGTGTATCCTTACTCTTATAATTAAACATTAAAGATGGAAGGACACTACCCATTCACCTAGAGAGTATCCATTATTGCAGATAGGTGACTGAACTGTGCTTATGTATCTCCAATTTAAGCTTAGCTGAAGGAATGAAGAACCAGATTGGTTCCAATGAATAAATACATGGAATCATTTCTAATACTGACAGTATGACTTAATGTGGTAGTGGTGACTTCCATTAAAATGTAGCATAGTACATTTTGTTCTGACCACAGGTGGCAAGTTGTCAAAAAAAAAAAATAATCTCGTACTTTGATGGAAAAATCCTCATCGAAAGAATTCAAGAGTCACTTTCAGGGGTGTTCATTTCCATGCAATAGGTACAGGGCACATCACACCACCGTGTTATTGTCAACTGTAATTAGAGGCTTAACTCATTTTCTGCTATTATACTTAAATGATGAAGTGTCTATTTAGTCAAGTGTTTCAAAAATACAATGTTTTAGAGAAGACTTGACAGGCAGAGGCATTGTTGCATATATTTATAATTTTTTTCAGTTGTCATTTTTTCCCCCACAAGGGGAAAAGCTGTAAAGTACATGTATAAAATGCATTTGCAGAAAGACTCCATGAATTCAAGTAATGTATATGTGGCCTCAGGAACATTTAGGAATTAATCTCCAATCTTGGCTGTAATAGTAATGCTCTAAATTGTTTTTATCCCTTTTTTAATAACATTTTCCTCTTTGTTTTGTTGGCTGTTTGAATTTTGTTTTCAGTGTCTTCATATAGATAAAAGTATAGCTGAATTCTTGATTATCATTGTCATGAATTTAACTTCCTCAGGAAGTTATATATTGACATGCATTATTGTACATAGAATCTACTAGATTATCTCAACCAGGGAAAAACATCAGTAAACATTAGCATAGTGAGAATTAATATCTAAATGTAGTAATTTCTAGTATCGGCTGAAAATTCTGAGGATAGCCTCAGTAAAATATACGTAAAAAGTGGCTACATTTGAATAATGGTGGATAGTAAATATGCAAAATGAAGTCTTCACATTAGCCTCAAACTTAAGTCACATAAGAGAAAATCATTAAATTCTCACTTTGACAAACATTTAATATGCTTTAAAGGAGCTTTCTTCCACCTTTCTGAAGCAACTACATAAGACAGAGAATATGGGTTAGGATGATAGTGTCAAATCAAGTAATGAAATTTGCCTCAATCTGTTTAAGGCTTGAGGCTTAGAAATTAGAATCTCAGGTAGTAATTAGCACTGCAATTTAGAGTTGAACAACTAGGACCTCCCTGGTGGTATAGAGGTTAAGACTCGGCACTAGAACAACTGAATTCGATCCCCAGCCAGGGAGCTGACCCACATGGCACAGCAGACCTCTTCCATCTTGCCTGCTGCACCCTCAGCATTGTATTTCAATAGACCTGCATATTCTGCTCCCCACTCTTTCTCTGGTGAATCCTCTCACCCCTACCCCCAACCCCCAACCCCACACCTCTGGCCTACACTCCCATTCATCTATAAACAAACAAACAAACAAACAAACAAACAAACAAATAAATAGGAAGTTTACAGATAACCATTGAACACAATCGGTACCTTCTTTCATTCTTGCTCCCTTGCTGCTTTTCCTCCATTTCACAGACAGAAACAGACGCAATGGCTATAGTGGTTAGTCTGAGTTTCCTTATTGGAAAATTTGAATCAGGATTAGCACTAGTGGAGTTATTAGAATGTGAGCATCTATTGCTTTTCATGTGAAAAGTAAGTACTGAGAGCAAGACAGTAAGCTGTTATGCTTCTGGCATCCCAAATCTTAACTTTCTACACACCGAGTACAATATAAATCTGGCATACTATAAATGCTAGTAGTATAACTGCATATTCCAACTATCAGCCATAAATACTCAATTCTTAGAAGTGAACTTGGATTCACCCACAATAATGGTGATTAATAACAAACAAAAACTGATGTAAAACCTTACCTAAGACTATAAGAAGTGCTTTCATAGAAAGCAAGGACACTTGTTATGGTCTAAAACTACAGCATAATCTCTACGTCTTAAAATTCCTCTCTATGAATAAGTAGCAAAAGCTAATTGATAAATAGAATTGTTAAGTATTAAAAAAATACTCTATGGCATGCACATTCTAGAAGGACTGCTATATACTCTCTACAGAATCACTACAGAAACCAGAAATAATGTAACTGATATAAGATTTAGGGAGCTCAGGAAATTATAAAAACTGTCCTTGGGTGCTTAAATAACTGGAAGGAAAAAAGACTGTACTATTTACTTTTGTTGTATATGACAAAATAAGAGCTGCTATGTAGAGGAGTAGGAAGTTAGTCTTGGGGGTAGAAAGAAAGTTGATAGGTGATGATCGGAAGTGAAACTTAGGGCAAGATCTCAGTTCAATGTAATTCATAAAAAACTAACAGTGATTCAATAAAAATGAATTATATATATATATATATATATATATTTCTATATTCTATATTACATGTATAAAAGAGGAAAATTTGCCAACGTTTCCCTGAAAGTGCTGGAGGGCTGATTTTCGTTCTCAAAAATCATCAATATTTCATGTACTGGGTAGAAATTTGAAATTAAATTACTTGAAATCTCAATTCCCATCTCAAAGTTCTTTTTTTGTTTAAAGATTTGTTTATTTATGCATACAAGCTGGGGTACAGGCCAAAGGTGTGGGGCAGCGAGAGGGTTCACCAGAGAGAGAGTGGGGAGCAGAACAGGCAGAGCAACAGAAATACACTGCTGAGGGGAGCAGCGGACGAGGCAGGAGAGGTCTGCTGCGCCATGTGGGAATCTCCCTGGCTGGGCGTCAAACTCGTGTCGCCACTGCTGGCAGCTCCACAGCGCAGCACTTAACCGCTGCACCACCAGAGAGGCCCACTTTAATTTGTGTACTATATCATATTTTAGCTGCAGTATCAGGAAAGAGGACTATGAGATAGACAAGATATTGGAGGGATGATTAAAGGACTTAAATTGATAGAAACAAAGAGGCTACAAGAGAGTTTTGATAGGAGAATCTAAGCAAGGTTTCCCATTCTGTCATGCTCTCTGGAAGCACGTAAGTGGATTTTACAAAAAGAAGAAGGAGGTAGAGTGGATCACCAGTAGGTGAAACATTCAAGGAATGGAAATAACAAACTTTACGCTAGTCTTTATTTTTTTGGTAAAGCAGCATCTCTGCCCACCTCTCTGAGTCTGTAATGCATCTTGTAGGTGACATTTCACGTGAAATATGTCGTTTAAAAACATTTTGCTTTCTAGCTTTACCTGAAAAGTTTCTAGAGAAACAGAATTGAACCTAAAGAACTCTTGATTACATAGTATAGGAGAATTTAGATATCAGCACATTCATTTGCAATTCAATAGACACTTTGGTAGGGTGTTGCAGATTTGCTGGTCTATCATTCAGTATTTCTGCAAGAAAAAGAATTTTAAACTTTGAGAAGCAAGGTGTGCTAACATTTTTCTACATTTTCTCATTTTTCCTGAAAATAATCCTATAGTATAAATCGATTCACTCTTAGATGACTCTTATAGATCATGTACTCTGAACTTCAATGATCGCCTTCTCTGAAGTATTTTTTATAAGTGAAGAAATGCATAAAGAAGCCACTTCTAAAGAATTTTCAGTTTGCTGATAATATTTGCTCGGGACTTGTGAAGCTATTTCACAGCTATAGGTAGATGATGCTAAATGCAGTAAATATAATTAGTGCTCACTCAGGGAGCAGATAGCACAGAAACATTTCTCATTCCACCAAATTGTCCTTGTTGGGCACCCTCAGGGAACAAAGCATCATTATAACCAGTTTGACAGTGGCATGTCACCTGGAAAGAGTTGTTTTCTTCCCTTCCTATTTAGAAGCAATTTGAGACATTGCCAACACGATAGATACTCTCAGGAAATAGAGATCAGCAGATGTTTCTAAATTAACCGATGACAAAGGAAGGGAAGCCAGCAATTTATAGAAGCGCCTTTGCCTTGTCTTCTGCCTTGCCTTGATGGCCCCAAGGTTCTAGATGGATCTGGTACATTTTGAAGTGTGCAAAATGCACAGAGAACAGAGCTTCAGTTCAGACTGCAAGAGGAAAATTAATAGTGGCAGATTTTTCCCGCCTATCTAAAAGAGAAAAGTGTAGCGGCCTGGTTGTGGTTTCAGAGAACACAAGGACTGTCTTTCTTTTTCATCTGCTGATTGCACTGACCCCAGGACACTTTGCTGTGCCTCACAGAGGCTGTTTTAACTAATTCATACAGAGGCTACACGGCTGAGATGGTAATGGTTTCTAACATTTGATCTGCCCTCATACAGTTTCGGTTGGGAAGAACAGAGAGTCCCTCAGTAACAAATGAAGGAAGACAGAAAGGGAAATTGCTTTAAGAGGAACTAAGTTGAATTTTTAAAAAAGAGCAAATCCACTTCACTGTAGAAATAAACCAGATTAGTTTTAGGATCAAATGGACCAGATGAAGGGCTACCCTTGCTAAACTCAATGTTATGACAGGTATATAGATGGTAGAACGGAACTAAATTTATCTCGTTTGTGACTTCAAGGTTTAAAAAGAATTTAGGAGAGTAGTACTCATGGCTATATAATTCTGTGCTTCTAAAATGTAGGGTATCTGGCCTTATCCCTTTTTAAATTTTTCTATCGTCCTCACATTCTAAGAATAAGGTTCTCAACAAATGCTGTTGATCAACTTTATGTCCCTCAAGGATAGACACAGAAGAGAGATGACAACTTTAATGCTTCAGAGCAAAACATTTTTCTATATGTAACTGCTTCCTAAAATGTGAACAGTAGATGTAGAATTAGGAAAAAAAATCTGCATTTTGCAAGCATCTGATGCAGAGGAGGTTTCCTTGACTGAGGCAAATCTTACTATCTAAACATTCGTGATCTTTGCCTTGCTGCTATTGCTGTTTTACCCAGTTACAGTCCTTAATGCTTTCAGAGGGTTGGAAGCTCAGAAAGATAGTCACATTGGATTCTTCAAATATACCACACCACCTCAAATTTGTTAGCATACCATCCTAAGACACCACTTTGTTTCTTTGAATGCTTTATCGTCTTAAGTCATAAGGCTACCTTGACTTTGGTAAGCAATGATAGAATGTTCTAGAGTTGTTAAAAGTAAACCAGTTTCCTCTAAAACTTAATAAAAGTAACTTTTAATGGAACTGAGATACCTGACTTTAGAGGCAAGCCACTCTTTTTCAGTCAAAATTCTACTATAATTGGTGACATACCTCCAACAGCATTTGCTTTTGCTTTATCCATGAATGCAGCCTTCAAAGCCTAAAACAGTGTGTACATTGTGTTGGTCTCAATAAATATTTGTTGAAGGGGGGCCTCCCTGGCTGCTCAAGGGGTTGGGTCTCAGCACTATCAAGCTGTTGGCAGCCACTGTGCCAGGGAGCTAACCCACATGGCACAGCAGATCTCTCCTGTCTCTTCTGCTGCTCCCCTTAACTGTGTGTTTCAGTGGATCTGCCTATTCTGCTTCCCACTCTGTCTCTGGTGAGTCCTCTCACATACACACAGAACAACCCCTCCCTGCACCTTTGGCCTACATCCCACTTCTTGTATGCATGGATCAATAAAAACAAATCTTTCCAATAAATAAGTAAATATTTGTTAAATGAATGGACGGATAAGTAAATGAATGTCTTATAAAATATTGTGAAAGTTTTTGTGGCCAATGTGTATGTGTGATATGTAGATATGTTTTAAATAATAAATATAACATTGCTAAACGGAAAGAAACAAAACAAAAATTCATTAAAGTCTCATTTACTTTTTGCAAAATGGGTATGGGAATATTTTCCTTCATAGCATCACTGGGAATATCAACGTGGTGATAGCTATAGAAATCTTTCGTGGGACACGATTAGGAAGCCCTAACTTTTAACTTTGACAAACGAGAAAGTTTGTTAATGCTTGATCCTCACATGAAAGCCTTATAATGATCTTTAAATAGTAGACATAATACTAATTACAGTCTTAATGCATCCAAATTCCCCACAGATCGTGTTGACTTTAGATTTCATAAATTATGTATTTATTATTGTTTCTCCATGAATCAAATCAATCTGTAGTTGTTTTTGCAGAGAGTGGTGACATCTAGCGGTAACAATAAATACTGCTAGTGATTAAGCTTGGGGAATTGTGGACATTTTGCTAGCTAGTAGCATAAACCTGACAATTTTACTAAAAGTAAGAAGAATTTACTTTAATAAAAGTAAAAGAAGGGGGAAATAGGAAGTTTATGATGTAATGAAACATCTTGAATGCGACTGCACATTATTAACATGTTTTCTTTCGTGTGCTATTTAGAGTCATTTAAAATTGTCAAAACTGGCAAAAAAATTAAGAATAAAAAATAGGCTCACAAGTGAGCCATCTACTTTGTCTTGCTAAGGAATGTTTTTTTTTTTAACCCAAGAAAGCCTCTATGTCAGTGTGATCTAATATTTCAGTATAAGCAATAGCAAAAGAAAAGTAAATGTTTAAAAATAGCTCAGTTGTGTAAAACATCACTCTCTGGGAAAGGAAGCACTAGAATCAGTCCTAGATTTGAAAATAAAGGTGCTTTGACCAAGTCACAACATTTTTATTTTGATTTATGAATACTTTGAATTTTATTTTTTCAATAGGATATCATGTGAACTGAAAAAATAATTTTAATTCAGATGCCATTATTAACTCATCTTTGTGATAATTGTCATATTAATTTAATAATATTTTATTGGGCTCTAAACTTAAAAAGAATAAATGGGTAATGCTTGAATTACTGGTAAGCATCTGCTGAAAGTCTTATTTTACAAACAACTAACTTAGATGTATCTCAGTCAATATGACTTTGTAAAACTGAGCAGTACATAATATATATGAAAAAGGCACTAATATTAATGGAAAAATGCAATATTATCATTTATAAAAATTTAATTTGAATAATATGTAACTCTTAAATGTAGAAAAATTTTAATGGTATTTGTACAAAAAATAGTTTAAAATATTTTAAGAAAACTAGAATTTTGAACAAATGGATGTACAGTAAAACAACTTAATTGTAATATTGAATAGGAGGTATATTGCTAAGAAATTGAAATAACTTTAGTTATAATGTGCATTTAAATACATGTAGAAAACAAATAACCTTCTAGTATATATTAATAGTGAAATAACAATTTCTAAACAGAAATTCTGCAAGTGTATTTTAATGGACAGTTGAACATTTGAAAATGCCCTTTGAATAACATGTCAGTATAATTTTCATATTATATATGAAAATGCAACTGAAAGATACCAAAGGAATAATTTCATGAACAAGACAAACTCATGAGTTATAGCAGAGATAAGATGAACAAGTTTTGAAGTTTTGAATAAGTTCATTATTGAAGAGGGAACCAGTAAGATGTTACAACTGGTCTAAAAGAGAAATCATGCATAAATTTATATGCAACAAAGGAAATGTTGAAAGGAATTTGAACATCTGGTCTATACAAAAGACTATTACTAATTGTAGTTCACCAACCATAATTACTTTGTATTCCCATGGACTAGAAATATTTGCATTACTATCAAACTGTTTTCTCTAAGATAAGTCCTATTTTTATGGAATTGTTTATAATAGCCTAGCCAAAGGCAAAGTCTTAAATCCAAAGGATCAGAAAACCCTTGAAATTTCTACCATGTCATGAAATAGTATTCAGCAATCTCTTTTGTATATTCCATATATTCCAAAGTCTTTTTTTTTTTCCTTGCAAAGTGGACCTAGTAAGTTCATGATATAGGAATCAAAGATATACTGCAGCAGATAGTTTTCACTGAGTGTCTAGCACTGAAACTAGTTTCAATTCTCATAGAAAAGTAACTCTCAGTAGGAGTTCCAAAAAACTCTAAGAATATAACAGGAGCATCATGAAGCCACTAAAGAAAGATTAATTAAACATTTTTACACAATGTCCACTTCAGAGTTGCAATAGCTTGAAAGTAAAAATATGCCAGAGCACATCCTCTTGCATAGTGCCACTGTTTTAGTAGTGGAGGGAGGGGGACGACCTGCCTGCCAGTCTTCATGCCCAGAGAGAGCTCCAGCAGTCTCCTAGACTGTGAGTTAAATGAGATGCCTACCCATTAGGCCATTTATTTATTTATTTATTTTAAAGATTTATTTATTTATGCATACAAGCTGGGGTATAGGCCAGAGGCATAGGGTGGCGAGAGGGTTCACCAGAGTCAGAGCCAGGAGCATAATAGGCAGATCGACGGAAATACACTGCTGAGGGAGCAGTGGGCGAGGCAGGAGAGGTCTGCTGTGCCATTTGGGAATTTCCCCAGCCGGGCTCCGAACTGCTGCTGACAGCTCCACAGTGCAGCGACTAACCGCTGCACCGCAAGCAGCTGAGCCTGCTTTAAACCTGGCACACAATAGGCTGCTTCTGAGCACGCTAGCACCATAAGATCCATTTCTCAGATCCCTAGAATCTTGTGAGTCTAGGATGTAAAAAGCCCTGTTGGGTTCAAATGTAGATGTTTCCGGAGATCATCTCAAGGTGCAGGTCCTAAAAGATGGGGGTCCCCAATGTGGCACCACTCCCTTTTGAAGGAGAACTTTGGTTTTGAGTTTCCTCCCAGATGTAGGTCTCTGTGTAAGGACAGGGGTTTGTGCATAGATTGTCTCAGACACTCCTCCCAGCTTCCGTGTGTACTTGTTGTCTGTGTGCCTGTCACCTCATCAGTCTTGAGGTTTGGTTTTGTTTTAAGAAGAAATTAGGGCCTCCCTGGTGGTGCAGAGGTGAAAGTGTCAGCGCTAAAAAGCTATCACCAGTCACTGCAGCTTGAGTTCAATCCCCAGCCAGGGAGCTGACCCACAGGGCATAGCAGACCTCTCCTGCCTCACCCACTGCTCCCCTCAGCAGTGAATTTCAGTAGATCTGCCTGTTCTGCCCACTCTGTCTCTTGTGAGTCCTCTCACCCCCCACACCTCTGGCCTGCACCCCAGTTCTTGTATGCATAAATAAATAAATCTTTAAAAAAAAAGAGGAAATTGTTGTACATGTAGCTATGATCTTCATATATCTGTGGGTAGAGGTGATTCCAGTATCTCCCAATGTCGCCATCTTAAACCATGATCTTCTGTTTGATTCATGTAGCATCAGTCATAACATACAATCGATGAGCACAGTAAAATGACAAATTAATTGGTGCAAACTGTCTCATCAAATTCCAAATTTTGAAATATGATTGTCTCTCTTTTTTCTGAAACTAATCTCTGGGCATAACAATGTGGAACATTAACCAACTATTTCCTTTTTTCATTATGGTTGAAACACTGGGTTGACATTATAGTAACTTTAAAATGTCTTCTTCATTATTTTTTTGGTTTCTTTGTTTTAGTGAATGAAATCTGAAGTATTTATTTTCAGTCATGTCAAGGACTGAAATACATCTTTTGGCATGTAACATATAGATGAAATATCAGATTGTGACTCAGACTTGGCTTGTTTGTTTGATTTCCTGGGACTGATCAGAGTTCTCAGCATATAATATTTGATGAAAATATGTATGTCTTATAATACATTCCACTCAGATACAGCTAAGCCAGAATTTTGATTGACCCAATTAGGAAAAAATATCTCCTCCTAAATTGTACCTACTAAATAGCTCTCATAAAATATATCACTTCCCTTGGTATTATCTTTTCTCCAAGGCTAATTTGGAAGCTCTTTGAGGTTGGGTTTGCATTGTTGGAAGTCCATGTGGCTTGTATAATTCCATAGATCTGATTTTAGTCTTCTTTGGGGTCGTACTGACTCTAAATTAAGTCTTCTCTCCCAACCTCAACTCATTTATGTGTAAGACATGGTCAAACTATTTTTTTCACAATAGCTCATAAAAAAACAGCCAAATGAGGGCCTCCCTGGTGGTACAAGGGGTTAAGTCTCAGCACTGTGAAGCTGTCCGCAGCCATTACAAGAGTTCGATCCCCAGCCAGGGAGCTTCCCACATGGCGCAGCAGACCCCTCCTACCTCGCTCACTGCTCCCCTCAGCAGTGTACTTCAGTAGATCCTCCTGTTCTGCTCCCCACTCCGTCTCTGGTGAATCCTCACAACCCCACACCTCTGGCCTATACCCCAGCTCTTGTATGAATAAATAAATAAATCTTAAAAAAAAAAACAGTCAAATGCAATAATAGTTTCAAGCTAACTAGAATACTGGCTTTAATTAACAGATTAAAAAAATTATTTTCCATGGAGATGAGTGTCTTTTTGACATAGTAGGGACTCAATAGATATTCATTAAATAAATCTCAGTACATTGCAAAAAAAAAAAATCAAATGTGTATATAGTTTTCATTTTGAATTTGAATCTGCCATGTCCTAAATAAAACTGGGAGTTCGTAACAACAGTTGACCTATCAGTCTTATTGAGCTAATCTAAAAGGGACTAGTTTTTTTTTTTTTCCTATGGAATGAGACATTAGGGTTGATAGCACATCTCTTTTTAGAAAAACATGAACTGAGTGCTGTGCTCACATATTCAGTAGTGTTGGATATTCTTTCAACATAAAGAGGAATAATTTAAAGATTTCCAGGATGAATTGTTCTGATCCTAGGTAATTTGACTCTTCAATCAGAATTGCTGATCAAGCAGATTCTGAGTTACATATTAGAGGGGAAAAGAATAAGCATCTTAACACTGTTTAGCTGCAGTGAAATAATGGGTAGACTTAGACGCTACTAAATATCAACCATTACTTCACTTTTAAAAAGCAGAATTATGGGCCTCCCTGGTGGTGCAGGGTTTAGTTAATTCACAGCACTTTCAAGCTATAGCTAGCCACTGCGGTATGAGTTTGATCCCCAGCCAGGGAACGAACCAATATGGCGCCTGTCTCACTTGCTGCTCCCCTCAGCACTGTATTTCAGTAGCTCTACATGTTATGGTCCCCACTCTGTCTCTGGTGAATCCTCTCACTCCCTCTCCCCCCACACACATCTGGCCTACGCCCCAGTTCTTGTATGCATAAAGAAATCCTTAAAAAATTAAAGGCAGAATTAGCTACTTTCTTAAGCCATTCAAACATATGTCAACTAAAAGACATAGGTTTACTCTATAATCACTTACCATTTTGCCTTCTTTTTCCTCTCTCTATTAAATACATATATTAGTAGATAACTTGAAAATAAGTTTAGGAAGTGTTAACAAGTGAATACTGGGTAGCATTCTATTAAATACTATTTCAATGCCCAGTTTCTTTTCAAAGTCTAATATTAATGATATCATTACTAAGATTCTCCAAAAATCATTATATAAGTATTGCTTTAAGAAAAAAACTTTGAAGAACAAATGAGTTTTGCACATATAAATTACTTTTTGCAGAAGAAAAAAATTAAAAAGCTAAATAATTCATCTCCCATTCCTTAGTGATTCAGAAAATAAGTATCTCAGCAAACGACTTTTAATAATTTTCTTTTCTAACCACATGGAAATGATCCTCAAGATTCTTTACAAAAGTGTGAGATAGTTTTCAAGTAAATCAGAAACTTAATATTAAGATCCAGCTTAGATGCTATCTTCTTTGTGTCAAGGACACTGAAACTTTAGTAGATACTCATTCTTATATGATGATGAAGGAAAAATATAACTGGATTAGAGAAAAGTTGAAAATACAAGATTATAAACTATTTAAAACTATAGGAAAATGGAAGTAAATGTATATATCCTCCTCCCCATTCATTCAAGCTCATCAGTGCAGGAGAAGAAGCCTTTTTCCTTCCTTGTGCTGAGAGCAGGGTGAGAGGCCCACGTGCCACACCTGGCCGGTGAGCAAAGAAATATTGAGGGCAGGAAATACATGTCAATCACACCTAACAACTGTGTCTTTTCAGGGTCAGAATTATTTCAGGGGTACTGTAAAATAATTATTTTTACATTCAAATTTACTTCTTTTTTTAAAAAAAGATTATTTATGAATATAAGCTGGGGTATAGGCCAGAGATGTGGGGTGGTGAGAGGATTCACCAGAGACAGAGTGGGGAGCAGAACAGGCAGATCGACTGAAATACACTGCTGAGGGGAACAGCGGGCAAGACAGGAGAGGTCTGCTGTGCCATGTGGGAAGCTCCCTGGCTGGAGATCGAACTTGTGCGCAGTGGCTCTGAATAGCTTCATAGTGCTGCACTTAACCTGTTGTGCCACCCTGGAGGCCCTTCAAATTCACTTCTATTGCAGTATTTAAGACTGTGTGTGTGTGTGTCTGTGTGTGTGTGTGTGTGTGTGTGTCTGTGTGTGTGTCTGTCTTTAAGGGTAAAAAGAAGTGAGCACAATAGATTAGGAAAAAAAAAAAAAAGCGACCCAGGTCAGGGAGAGAAGTAAACTAAGTTTTGCTACTTTTCATTAGCAAAATTATATAAAGTTAAACTCTAAAATATATGCTCTGCTACTTCATCATTAAAAAAAGTGAGTCTCCATGATAACAATGAATAAAACCCTAATTCTGACCTGTATATTTCTGTATTCATCTATCCAATACAGATTTTTAAATGTCTGAGTGTCAGGTATGGATGATACTGGGTCAGATATAAGCAATCCTGTTGCTGATGGTAATGATCATACTAGTGAGTGAGTAATAGTGAGTGATAGGGCCTCCCTGGTGGCCTAGGGGTAAATTTCCCTGCTATCACCGCTATGGACAGAATTGATCCCAGCCAGGGAGCTGACCCACATGGCGCAGCAGACCTCTCCTGTCTTGCCTGCTGACCCGCTCAGCAGTATATTTCAGTAGATCTGCCTGTTCTGCTCCCCACTCTGTCTCTGGTGAGTCCTCCCCCTGCACCTCTGGCCTACACCCCAGTTCTTCTACACAAATTAAAATCTAAAAAAAAAAAAAAAAAAAAGTGAATAATGATGATGATGTAAGTGTTCTATTTATATGGAATTCACAAGCCAGACAGTCACATACATCTAATTTTCTTTGTCTCCTATGCACTACGTACAGTGTCTGGCAATTAAGAACTTCAGTTTATTGAAACAGTTGGACTGAGGAAGATCAAAATTTAGAACATTTTATGCTTTCTACTCCAGTTTTCAAACAAGGTCCACCGAGACATTGAATTGAATTTTGAATATCAAAGAGTCCTACTTGTGTTATTTTTTTCCCCAAAAAATCCCAATTGTCAAATGTTATTTCTGATTCAGATCTTCCCTCTCTTTGAAGATCAGGCCATTTTGGAAGCCAGCTTTGAAGAAATAGGAACATTATAAATAGTACCTTTCCCCTTCCTTGGCCCACCTAACAGACGACCTCCTCTCCAAGTATCTGATAGCTGTCCTGGAATGGAGGGTGGAATAAAGGGAAAAAAAAAAAAATTTGCAGGAAAGTAGAACTGTGACCTTGATCGAACCTCTTTGGTTACATCTAATTCAAAGTGCAATGACTGCCTTATCCCAGTGGGGTGCTTCTGTGGGTGGCTAAGTGGTACCCCATCTGGGAGAGGACTTAGTTCTCTGGCCCAGACAATGCATTTTGTTAACATTTGATTCTCTGGTTCTGTTTACCCAGTCTCTCTCTCTGGGCTTATCCCTGGTCTTTAGATTTTCTCTTTAAATGAATTTATTTCCAAAACAACTCCAGTGTAGTTCCACTTCAGAATATCCACATCTGAGTCCTAGGACAAAGCACCTTTCCTCATAGTTAGTGGACACAGAGCTCTTCCCTGCATCAGTGCTCCTTTCTCCCTCTCACGCCGGGCCTTCTTATGCATCCTCCCTCCTTAAAGGATGCTCGGGTATGGGTGAAGAGATCACTCTTCCGGTACAGTGAGTCCTCACTTAATGGCCACTGTAGGTTCTTGGAAGCTGCCTGTGAGTGAAAAAATGTATAACAAACCCAATTTTACCAAAGTCTAATTGATAGAGACAAGAGTTAAGTCCCTGTGGTGTCTTTTTGGTCAAAACATCACCAGACTTCTAAATAAAGACCGATGACCTTCTAAATTAAGTAAGAAATTATATTCATTCATTCATTCATTTCCCAACCTACTCTTACCAATTTAGGGTCCCAGGTCGTCAGAGCCTATGTCAGCAGCTCAGGGTGCAGGTGGGAACTTGCCCTGTATATAAACACTTGTCTCTGGAATGTGGGATACAAACAGAGGACCTGGAGAAACCCCACAAAGATATGGGGGAAATACAGACTCCACAATTGAGGCTCCAGCAGGAATTTTTTCCCTCAAGTTATAACAAAATTACGTCATCCAAGGACCTGCTAAATTGCATGATGAATTTGGTGAAAACAACTCTAGAGAACAAACTGTTTTATCTAAATTAGCTGGAGAACTGATAATTGATGCTTTCAAAGACTGTTGTGATTTACTGTCTTTTGTTTATCTGCATTAGTTCAGAAAACTTTGGTTTTCATGGGTAGAAGGGGTAGCTGACTCACTGAAAGATTTGTATGTTTCTAGTGTACTTTGCAATCTGACTTGACACTCTCTTCACACTTATTATCACCCACTATTTTGAGACCCCCCCCCCACTTCTCTTTGTCACTGTACAGAGCTTTATGCATGTGGGCTAAGATTTTATAGTATAAAAATGGAAGTACTGTGTCAGTTGAAACCAAACTGGAAACTGAATTGTCTACCAGTTATTTGATGTTTTTAATTTCAAATTTGCTTTACCTTTGACTTCCTGGTGGCCTAGGGGTTAAGTCTCTATCACTATCACTGCTATGACTTGGGTTTGATCCCTGGCCAGGGGCTAACCCACATAAACCTCTCCTGTCTTGCCTGCTGCTCCCCTCAGCAGTGTATTTCAGTCAATCTGCCTGGTCTGCTCCCCACTCTGTCTCTGGTGAACCCTCTCACCGTCTCATCCCTACACCTCTGGTCTATACCCTATACCCTAGTTCTTCTATGCAAAAAAAGAAAAAAAGAAAGAAAAAAGTCTTTGATTAGTTATGCAGTTCTTTTCTTAAGTCAAAACTACTTAAAACCATAGTTTTGGTTATTCCCTAACATCTGCTGGGTAGTCAAGGTTGACAAAGGGGCTCGAAAGGCCCCGTTTTTACTGACATCCCAGGAATGCTTGATCTTTAGATACCCTGCATGAAGGCGCCTTTCACTTGTGATGGGCCAGTTGCAGTTCAGTCTCGGTGCCACGCTCCAATAGATGTTCTGGTCTTTACAAACATGCAGCCTTTGGTTCCTTTTATTTTCAGCATTGGAACTTCAAAGCGGGAACGCCATTTAAAATCCTGTTGTGTAAGTGTCTGTTGAGGTAACCTTGACTGAATATGGAGCTGATGGATAGGATTAAGAGTTATGTAAGTTCCAAAGGATAAAATGAGTCTGCTTAACAATTTCGCAGTCAATTTCCTTTCTGTGTTTCATTTTATTTTCACTCAAAAGATATACTCTGTCACTGGTTTTAAATAGTGTATTCATCTTACCTACTATTTCTAGGATCAAGAACTGTCAAAACTGACCATCTCAAAATCACACAGCTTGAGTTTTAATTTTCGCTTGGAATATCTAGCAGTTGATAATTTTTTTAAACTGCTTTCGGCAATAATCTCTTTCTTGCGCTCTCATATTTACAAAGAGAACTGTGTAAAACTAAGCAAACTAATTTATCTCTATAAGTCTCAGAGTTTTGTTAGATAATAGGTTTTGCAGTCAGGGAATTTTAAATCCTTCAACTCGTGGCATAACCATTATAGGACAAATCAATTTAATAAAATCATAGAAGGTTTTAGTTGAAAAGTAACTAAAAAATATTTTGAAGTGGAAGTAAACTTGAAAATCAGAGAAAACATGCATGTGTTATAAATGGGGGTTGATATTTTATTAGTTATAATAGATAAGTAGCATTTTTTAAAAGATTTATTTATTTTTGTATACAAGCTGGGGTGTAGGCCAGATGTGTGGGGCGGTGAGAGAGTTCACCAGAGACAGAGAGATGGGAGCAGAACAGGCAAATCAGTGGAAATACACTGCTGAGGAGAGCAGCAGGCTAGGCAGGAGAGGTCTGCTGTGCCATATGGAAATCTCCCTGGCCAGACACCTAACTTGTGTGGCAGCTGCAGACAGCTCCACAGGGCTGCACTTAATCCTTTGTGCCACCAGGGAGGCCCAGATAAGTAGCATTTTATATAAAATAATTCTGCTTCCAATTTTTCAAGCTGAAGAGTAATTGTAATCACATGAAAACATGTATATTTCCTCTGAAAACACACTAATATGGATGGAAATTTTCCACGCAGTCAGAATATACTGTGTCAAAGTTAAAATGCTACATATACTTAGCTTATATTTTTATATTATATTTTAAGAATTTTCATAAGGAGCCTACTCGATACCATAAGCTCTGGATGACATCAACCATTATTTAATTGTTTTTATGTGTCTTCTAACATGCCTAATATATAGTAGCCTTTTTTTTTAAGATTTTTTTTTATTTGTGCATATAAGAGTTGGAGTGGAGGTCAGAAGTGTGAGGGATGAGAGGATTCACCAGAGACGCAGAGGGGAGCAGAACAGGCAGATTAACTGAAATACACTGCTGAAGGGAGCAGGGAGAGAGGCAGGAGAGGTCTGTGGCACCATGTGGGAATCTCAAACTTTTGCTGCAGAGAGCTTCATAGACTGAGACTTAACCCCTTACGCCATCAGGGAAGCCCTGTAGCAGCTTTCTTAAAGCTTTTTAATATACCTTTATTGAAGCAACATTAGTTTATACCACAGTATAAGTTTTAGGTGCACAGCCTTATAAATAAGTATCTGTAATACTTCATTATGTTGCCAACAAATGTCTAGTTTACATACATCACTAAACAATTAGCCCTTTATACCCAATTTACCTACCCCCCACCTCCTCCTATTTAGCACTATTTTGTTCTAAGAGTCGAAGAGTTTGCTTTATATGTTGTTCGGTGTGTTCATTCGTTTCGTTCTCTACTACCTATGAGTGAAATCAAATAATACCACTTTCTTCATCTCACTTATCTCACCTAGCACAATGCCTTCTTGGTCCATCCATGTTTTTGCAAGTGGCAGAATTTCATTTTATTTTTTAATCACTAAATAATATTCCAGTGTATATAGATGTCCCATCTTTTGAGTCCACTCATCTCTCCTTGCTTCCAACTCTTGTCTATAATAGTTTGCATCTATAGCTTCAAATTATTATTTTCATATTATCTGGACTAATACCAGCAAGTAGAATTGCTGTATCATACAGTGCTTCTATTTAAATTTTCTGAGGGACCCTCATGTGATTGCCATAGTATCTGCACCAATTTACACTCCTCAGCAGTGTATGAGGGTGCCCCTCAGTCCACATCCTGCCCAACACCAGTTGTCCTTTGCATCATGATAATAGCCATCCTAACAGATGTGAGGTTTTGATTTGCATTTTTCTGAGACTAAGTGATTTTGAGCAATCCACATAGGCCTGTTGGATATTTGTGCGAATTTGGAGAAATATGTCTTCAAATTCATTGCCCTTTTCTTTTTTTTTTTTTTTGATTTTTTTATTTTTTATTTATACATACAAGCTGGGGTACAGGCCAGAGGCGTGGGGCGGTGAGAGGGTTCACCAGAGACAGAGTGGGGAGCAGAACAGGCAGATCAGAAATACACTGCTGAGGGGAGCAGCGGGCAAGGCAGGAGAGGTCTGCCACGCCATGTGGGATCCTCCCTGGCTGGGCGTCGAACTTGCGTCGCCACTGCCGACAGCTCCACAGCACAGCACTTAACCGCTGCGCCACCAGGGAGGCCCTCATTGCCCTTTTCTTAACAGTTAAAAAAATGTTTACAATAGTATTGTAATATCATTTTATTTTACAGTCCCTCTTTTAGTATTTGAACTAAATTTTAGGTAAAAGTCAGCTGTGATCAATTATTATAAGTACTCTAATAAGTACAATAAAATCAGCATTGAGTATAACCTCTAATTTATAGCCTGAGAATGATTTTATTTTTATAGGCTGTATTGGGATTTGATACTTTTACATACTAAAATTTAGGTCCTGACACTAATGAAGAGCTCAGGGTTCTCTAAGAACTCTTTGAGCTAAGATAAATAGTGAAATGGCCCTTGGAGAAAAGAAACAGTTCCTATGTCTGTCTGGGACCTTTTTAAGAGAGTAAATTTAATATTTGCTTAGGGGGAAGAAGACAACACATATGTTATTTTCATTTCTTACAAATTAACTTTGCAAAATAATTTCTTTTAAACACCACAAGGCTTATTATTAGGTTCTTGAATGTAACAAGGCGAAAGCCTTTAAGAAATATCCCCTGAGAGCATTTTGTTTCCAGAGACAGAAGTTGCTAATTGGATTTGTATTGTTGAGTCCTCTGTTCACTTGGCCTTTGGGATCTGAGTTATTGAGGCCTTTGGAAGGGCAAACACATAGGTTCTATCAATCACTTTTCCCTGAGCGCGAATAAGAGGATGATTTTGTTGTAGATAAACCTCAGTGGGGGGTTTATGTAAAGTGGATTTTTAGCTTCTCCTCCTACTTCTAGTTAAAAAAAAAAATCTTACTTTACTCTTGGCAACTGTCCCTCCTCACTATCCGCCACTCCTCGTGAGGCAGCAACACCAGTTTCAGGGATAAAAGCAGATTTGGCCAATCCATTTTTGGTTCAGGTATGCCACACAATCCATGCCTAGCTAATCTCAGCAATGAGTTCCAATGCTGAGGTTTATGTGGCTGCTACTTTATAAGAAAGGGAGATTTTTTTTCCCCCCTTTAAGTGTCTGGGGAAAAAAAATATAAACCTGGAGCTGCTGGCAGACTTATTGTCACTGTCTCTGAGCAATGAGGTGTTGCAGATAAAACAGAGCCCAAGAGAAAAAGCTTGAGTCCTGTGACATCCTTGGGACCTCTGGATCTGATATGTTTGAAGGCAGACCACTCTTGACTTTTAGGTTATGTGAGTCAATAAAGTCCATTTCCCCCTTAAAGCAGTTCAAGTTGATTTTCTATCACTTGGAGCCGGAAGAGTTCTGAATAATGCATTCTAGAAGGTTGTCTGCAAGTACACACACATTTTGCACATGGCAACTCATTTAGATAAGTGGTGGCCTGGGTGTTAAATGGGGGACAACTGCTAAGTGTACTCTTATAGATAGCAAAAGAGCTGAGAGGGGAGATTTTTCTAAACTGGCATAATCTAGTTCTGGGTCAAATAACAGCTATTTTCTCTCCATGGCCAAAGGAGATTACCATCTGACCCCATAGCATTTGCAGTTCCCTATCAATCAAGTGCCTTCTGAAATGACTGAATATAAAGGTATTTAAGGAAATGATTCCTAGATTCTAGCCTATGATGATGCTATCACCAATGAGTGACAAAATAGGAAAATACCAGGAAAAGCCATGTTTCTTCCCTCTAGCTAAATAGTCTTTTATTTTGAGATTGTCTATGGATATTTTGGGCTTACATAGTTCTCTAAGGAAATAATCCTATAATTTGTAGATTTTTGTGATACTTATTTTGCTTTGCTAGCTACCCTTATCTATTAAGATATAATCAATTTACTGGACCCACCTTTTTTAAAGTATTTTTGCTATTAAGACAATTAAAAATTGGTTTGTGAAATCTCAAATTGCGGAACCAGTGTTTTATTGCAACCAGATATTCTCTTCTTGATTGTAATTGCAATGTGTGACAACTCATTATATCTCTCACAATTGGACAGTGTGAAATTGTGAGGCAGTCATAAAGTTTACAGCATTGCCTTTTCTGAGTTCCTGGAAAGAGTCCAGATTTAGCTGAATGCCCCTCAACATTTTCTGATGGGAGGCATTTAAGGTAGCCCCAGTCTGGTGTATGTCCTGCAGGGAATTAAAGGAAGAGGTTAAATGCAACGAAAGTGTGATACTACAATCACAGGGGTATGGCTAAAGTCCATTACCATTGTGAATGGTCATTACTGGAGACGGGAGACATTATGGAGTCAACAAACAGATGAAAGATATTGGAATAATGGGACAAAGTTATCTTTCTTGGGTAGTAGTGATATTCAGCAGGCGGGGTCTAAATTACTGAACAGTAGATGGTTTTCTTTAGATTTTTATTTTGCCTGTTGTAAGAAGAGTACAGAATATTAACTGATACAAAATGGAATAAAGATTATTTTCAAACACGGAGCTCTAGAATGACATCAGAGAAGTCCTAGTAAAACCCAAATAAGTATCTTCTCTGTTTGCCACAATCATCTATCTGCTATCTCCCATCAGGGAGAAGATTTCATAGGCAGTTTCATGAAGCCAGTCAGCAAGCAACCAACATCTAATGCCTCCCTTCAAAGGCACGGCGGAGAGTAACAGTGCTTTGGAGGATAAGGGAGGATCACAGAGTAAAATGATATGAAGACCAGCTCCGCTTCTTGTATCCATGCCCTCTGCTATTGAGCTTACCTGTCTTCCTCCTGCAGTTGAAGGCGCTTCTCTGCTGCTTGATTGAGGGCTTGGCCATGTGATTTGCTTTGACCCTGAGATGCTGAGCTTGAGACAAACAGAGAGTTGACAGGTACATGCACAGTTGAGTCTTACCTTTTATGCTCTGTAAATGCTTTGGAGGGTGCTTTTGCCAGGTACCTATTTATATGTCAACTTGGACCCCAGAATAAAGGCCCATGGATAACACTGTAGACCAATCTACAGTTGAACTAGGCAAGCGCAATCTGGCCCATAGATTGAAACTCAGCCTATCAGAATAGCCCAGCTTGAACTAGCAGAACCATGCCCATGAAAATAATTGTTTATTGTAGCTTGCAAATAAGTATTGGGGGATTTCTTTATATACTATTATTGTGCCAATACCTGCTACAATTGTTACTATAGAACTTCTTAAGAATTTTCTTTATATTCTAAATCTCAGAATTCCCAGTTTTTCTGGCAGCTGCACTAATCTTTTTTTTTTCTTCCCCAGTTCTCCATGCTATGATTTTCTCTACTCAGCCACTCAAGTAAACTAGCAAATAGGCCTTTCAACTTTGCAAATTTGTATCACTGTCTTCTTTTAACGCAAATACCCCAAGAACTACCACTGGAACAGTTCAAAGAAATAATCCAACTTCTCAGCAATTTCAAACAAGGGAAGAGGTAATAGTTGTGGTTTCCACTTAACTGGGACACTTTTAATTTGCTGGGCAATGTTCTGAATTTATGACATTCATTATGCTCACTTTATTCTGATAAAACCACCATTATGCCCATTTTATAGAAAGTAAACTGATGTTTGGAAAGGAAGTGATTTTATCTTCGGTATTCACAGTTTTGGGTAGAATGTCTTGGCAAATGATCTTCCATAGTCTAGGAGGGAACAAATACCAGAATCTGCAACTGACCTGGGAAAAAAAATCCAAACAAGGAGCAACAGCAGAAATTTTATCCTGAATCCATATCTACCATTGTCCTACCCGAGAGGCTGTGGGTAGTTCTAAGGTTTCGGTAGAGAAGCATGTCACTGGGTATCCTTTGATTACCACCTGGGATAAAGCTGGGGTAGGAACTCCCAGACAGAGTAATCATATTTTGCTTCCAACTTGAAATTGTTGCTGCAATCATGCACTTTCTGGAGCTATTTCCATCAAGCTTACATTGCATGAGACATTATCTCCGAGCCCACCTGCAGCCCCTCCCGTCACCAACATAGCAGCAAATTATATTTCATGTGCTTGCTTTGCAGTTTCACATAGAGTCTCTACTTAAATCTCACTCAGTGTTCTCAAGATTAGTGAGAAAATCATACCCCTGTTCCTCTTTCCTTTCCTATCTGGGTCACTGGCTTCGTGTTGCCACTCTCCCACCTCCACACAAACACAAAAAGGTCTTTGGCAGAAAGGTTTTTAGTTTAACTCTCCCCTGTTTGGGCTTTTTTTTTTTTTTCTTCAACATTTCATGCCTGATTTTGACTTCCATCTAAGTGAGGCAGTTATATCTCACTATTGACTCACTTGGTTTTCTGGTTTTCTAGCACTTGGTGAGACATAGTAGGAGTATTTATAATCAGGCCCCCCAATAAGTAGCATTTTTGAAGTCGATTGTGTTTCTGTAGGACCGAGGCTGGTTTTTTGCGATGACTGGTTTATCACCTTCGTTGCTAATTTTCACCAGAGCTGGGCCCTAGCTAGACAAAACCATCTTTTTTCTACTTCATATTTGCAAATAATGATGGGACAGCTGGAGAGGTTGGGGCTTTGAGGCTATTTGATTGTAGCTAATTAAGCATTGCATGAGGTGCAGAAGGACAGTCCTGGACATATGGGCAGATTAGAATAGTGTCAGGCCCCAAAGTTCTTATCAATTTGCCTAAACTCTGTGATTTAATAAAGCCAATAAAAATGAGTAGGAGTTGGAAAAGAAAGCAAAGACCATTCGAAGGGTTGTGTTCTGTGAATCATCCAAGACAGCAGAGTCAGAAAGTGACTCATCTGTGATTATTATTCAGCACCTCTTAGCACCTTTTCTTTCCCTGGAGAGTAAGGTGAGGAGAGGAACTTCAGAGTTGTCTGTTTCTCTCATTTCAGAATCTGTTTATTATTCTGTAGCTAATAAGGTGTTGCTATCCTCTAAAGCATGTATCAGAACCTCATTATGTTGGACATAAAACATTACAAACTTCAGTTTTTGCTAAATATATGAAAACAAAAGTCCTCAGTGAATAAATATGGCAGGACTCCTAGAAGGAATAAGTGAACTTGAGGATAATCTTGACCCTTCTTTTTTATGTAATTATATGCACATCTGGAAAATACTCCATTTCAGTAAATTAGCAGTCTATTTCCAAACATTCTGTTTTCTAAACTACCTACAATAGTAGTGTCTTTAAATGTAAACATTACTTAAGATCAGAACTTGAATTAACTATACATATGCGAATATAGTAACAAGTTGTCAGTGTTTAATGTTTTATATTTATCAACTGTTTTGCTATTTCCTTTACATCCTTTTCCATTTATTCCAAATATTAATATTGAGTATATAATACTCACCAGGTAGTATTGTAGATACCTTGAATTTGACACAACCTATGAGAAAAATTTTATCAGAGAATCATCTCCTATCAGGGAAATTATGACAATAAACAGTCAAAGAGATAAATGAATATTAGATCAGGTAGTTTTAAGTTCTATAAAGAAAAACACAAATGGTCAAACAGAGGGAAACGACTGCTACAAAATATATTTTAAATTTTTCTAGCTTTATTGATGCATAACTGGCATAAAATTGTGTATACAATGTGATTATCTGTAATATATAAATGATACATAATATATATTTAGTGAAATAATAACCATGTCAGTTCAGCACATCTATCATCTCATAATTAAATTTTGAGGACATTTAAGATCTCTCTCAGCAACTTTCAAGTATACAACACAATATTATATTTTAACTAAAATCATGATGCTGCATGTTAGATGCTGAAGACCCATCATAAATGGAAGTTTGTAATCTTTTTTTTTAAGATTTATTTATTTATGCATACAAACTGGGGTACAGGCCAGAGGTGTGGGGTGGCGAGAGGGTTCAGCAGAGACAGGGTGGGGAGCAGAACAGGCAGATGGACAGAAATACACTGCTGAGGGGAGCAGCGGGCGAGGCAGGAGAAGTCTGCTGCACCATGTGGGAATCTTCCCCAGCCGTGCGTCGAACTCACGTCACCGTCACCTCTGCTGACAGCTCCACAGCGCAGCACTTAACCGCTGCGCCACCAGAGAGGCCCGAAGTTTGTAATCTTGACCAACATGTCCCTGTTCCCACCACCCCCACTCCCTGGTAACCACTGTTCTATTTTCTGTTTCCATGCATTAGACCTTTTTCACATAACACATAGAAGTGATAGCATGTAGCATTTGCCTTTCTCTACCAGATCTTTCATTTTTCTTAGCACCCATAAAGTCATAATATTCCATTGTATCTGTTTATGTGGCATGCATACAATATATATATAATCTGTTGTAAATTTATTTATGCACTATAAATATATATACATACATGTGTTTCTACCTAGCTAGCTAGCTATCATATCTTTTACATTTTCTTTATCCATTCAGCTATAGACAGACAGGTGGTTTCCACATCTTGACTAATACAAATAAAGCTGCAGGGAACATGGGGGTACAGATATCCCCATTATCTGAAAGTAGAACCTTCCTATTTGCTATGATTTTATTTGTTACTTTTTGGGGCATGGGAATACTGTAACCATTAATTTACATGGAAATAATTTGATCATTGTCGTACGCAAATGAACCTACCAGATCATCCCAAGTAGGAACATTCTACTTTCAATTAGCAGAGTCGTATATCTAGAGATGGCTGGATTATATGACAGTATTTTTAATATTTTGAGGAACCATCATACTGTTTCCGTAGAGGCTGTACCGATTTATGACATCCTCATTAATACTTGTTATCACTAGACTTTTTTTTGAGAGCCATTTAAAAAGGTATAGGGCGATATATCATGGTTTTGATTTGCATTTCCCTGATGATTAGTGATACTGAACTCCTTTACATGTATCTGTTGGCCATCTCTATGTCTTCTTTGGAAAAAGGTCTATTTGGTTTCTTTGCCCATTATTAAATCATATTATGTGTGTTTCTTTGCCTTTGAGTTGTTAATTCTTTGCCAGATAATGCCATTTGAAAATATCTTCTTCCATACCGTAGGTAGCTATTTTATTTTTCTGTTTCTTTTTAGTTTGGTGTTAGTTCCAATTGTTTGTTTTTGCTTTTGCTTCTGCCTCTAAGATGAGATGGCACTTGGCCTCAGACAGGAATAAGACATTTGGGATATCTAGGGGAAGAACATTCTAGCCCAGAAAAGATAGATAAGGCAAACACTGTAAGGAGAGTATATCTCACTGGGGAAGGCAGAGTGAGAGAGAGAGGGGTGGGAGGGTAACTCATAGATTTAACTATAGAGTCTAGCAATTACAGTCAGTTGCAAAATTTCTGATTCCTAGAGTGAGAAAATTATAGAGATTTGATTTCATGTAGTCATTTTCCAGATCTTTTTAATGCATTGTTGAATTTGGTTCGCTAAAATTTTGTTGAGATATTTTTCATCTGTGTTCATCAGGGATATTGGTCTCTCATTTTCTTATTTGTGATGTCCTTGTCTACTTTTGATATCCAAGTAATGTTGGACCATAAATGTGTGTTTGAAAGTTCTCCCTCTTCTTCAGTTTTTTCAGAGAGCTTGAGAAAGTTAAGTTCTAGTTCATATTTGAATGTTTGTTTGGTAGAACTCATTGGTAATACCAAACTAGTCCTGGGCTTTGTTTTCAGGAGAGTTTTGATTACTGTAATCATTTCCTTGCTTGTAATTGGTCTGTTAGGTTTTCTATTTTTTTCCTGATTCATTCTCAAATTTCTGAATTTTTCAATTTTCCATTTGAATCCTTTGTGCATTATTATCTTCGAGGTCACCAATTTTTTCCTCCATTTGTTCAATGTGCCTCCCAATTTTATCTATTTCTTAAACTCCTCTGTAAATCTTTTTTACTTCCTTCATCTCTGTTACTTTCTCATCTAAGCTTTACCTTCCATTTTCCATTCATCAATTTTATGCTTATGTCTTTTTGTTTTTCTGAATTTGGTTTTATCTCTTTGATTAGTTTTTCAGAGTTCTCATGTTTCACTTTGAATTGCTTTTGTGCGTTTTCTTCCCTTGCTTTGAATTTCTTTTATCACGACAATTTCAAACTCTGGTTTTGATAAGCAGATAAAATCTTTCATTCCCATGCGGTTGGATTCTAGAAAGTTGTCCTCTCCCATGATAGAATGTTCTCTTGAGGTCTCAAGGCACCGTGTGTGTGTTTGTGTATGTGTGTGTGTGTGTGTGTGTGTGTGTTTTCCACCTATTATTTTGTTACTTTTGGTTTCCTTATTTTTCCTGTGACAATAACTTAGTAATTTACAATATTCTAACTTCTATATCAAGTGGTGCTGTGGTTTTGCTTGATTAACTCTGGAGAGCTGTTATTGCAGGAGCTGAGTCAAGGGTAGGCGAAGAACAGGGAAGTGTTCATTAGCTAGATAAAGTGTTCTGGGTAGCGGTGGCAAGCTTATGAGTGTAGTACTTCTCAAATCTCTCCTCTGTAGGTATCTAGATCAAAATCCATGCCATCTGCACACTGTTCAGTGATCTTCACGAGGTCATAATAGTCCTGAGGGTTTGGAGAGTGTGAGAACTGTCCAATGTACTATCCTCATTCATTTCACTAGGGACCTCCCTGCTGGGATTACCCTACCTCCTCTGCATATGTTTCCTTCCAGCCAAGCCTGGTGTCTCTACATCACTCAGCTCTGTCCTCCCCAGCACCATAGAACAGGTGAGCAACAGGACTGCAATTTGCATTTAATCCTCCCTGTGCCAGACCCCAGCCTCCCAACATTTATCTCCAATCACCTCTTGTTTAATGGATCTCCTCAGTCTTCCTTGTGCAGTTGGTGCTGACCTCAGATGTCCAAGAGCTGTTTTGTTTTGTCCTAAGTAACGGGACCCACCGAGTGCAGCAACTATTTGGAAAACTTTCATATCACTATCCTAAGAGTGAAACAGGAAATCTCCTCCTTTGCCATATTGATTCAATATCCTGTTTACATTTCTTTAAAAAAGAAAGTCTTCCTTAGCAATGGAAATGCTTTGCATCAATAGCTCTGAAAATTTTGCTTGCTTTGCAGTAAAAGTTCTGAAATAATTGAGACCTTTGAATTTTAAATGAGTTCAATATTTGAGGTTTCTTTCTCTGCTAAAGAGTGCATATCTTTTAATTTATGAAATTATAAACTTGAGATCTGGTATTGTTTTCCTAGTCATTAGCAAACTTTTATATGAGAGTTTTGGTTGACTGTATCCAGGACCTGTTTTTATTGCACAGTTTCTGGTTTCTACTTTTTAAGTTGCATTATATTAGGTTCTCTGGTTATTTTGAGAAATGAAAAGATAAACTGAATAGCCCTTGCATTCAAGCGAACTAATTATGGACCTATGTCATATTTACAACATAATGTGTGATTACATGCAATAAATTCTGTAATTATATAAAATGGTGTGGAAGAGTAGGAAAGGAAACATTAATCCTAGTTAGAAAGTCTCAGATAAGCTAAATTTAGATTCGAAGATGAGAAGATGTAAAGTAAATATAGAAAGTATGGCAGGAAATAACCCCCAGGCAAAAAGAAGAGTGTAAATTTAATCAGAGAAGGGGAATAAATATATTTAGCAACTCAAGAGGGAAGTTTTTCTAGAAGAAAAATGGTTGGGGATGGACTGGTAAGAGAGTATGGACCTTGGAGAAATATTTTTCTCACTATAGATACTTTTTAATATCCCAGATTGAATCATTTTTTTTGAGTTCTTGTCATGAAATTCAGTTTACATGGTCACCATTTTCTCCTCTATTCTTCACAATGGCTTCTCTCCATTCAGCTTGAGTTTATTGCTGACTTATCATATTTCTTGCATATTATTTAAATTTTCTGTCCTCAAATTGTTTTCTTAAGAAATTATAATCAACATTTATAACCACAAGCATAGATCCATTTTATAATTTCTTTCCCCAATAAACCAACCTCTTGATTAATTAAGATGATTTAAGTAGTTGTTGAATATTCAGAATAGTACTTTTACTACATAAGGTCACACCTGTCATTAGGAAGAAACATGTCAATTTTTGATGACTTTCATAAAAATATCAAAGTTATTATAAACTTTAATTGGCATATTACCTGCTCAGTTTTATTTACATTTTAATGATGTCATTTTCTATAATTTAATTATGCTATGTTAGTATTTCATCTTTCCGTCTTTTGGAAATATTAGGTTGGTGAACTAGGACAGAACATTGTAATACATTGCAAATGATGAACTTGAAGTGAGCTATTGCAACTTTTATTTTTTCTCATAACTCTGATAAATGTTTTGTAACCCTGAATATTTATCTTACAAGTTCTTCTAGAAATATTTGTGAAGTCTTATTATAAATTTATTTTTAATTTATTATTTTTGAAGTACAATGTTCCGTATCATTGCCAGTGTTTTGACAGTATAAGATTTCCCTCCTTAAATTTAGTCCCCTTGGCCCTCCCACCAGCAGAGCACCACAGTTTCCCACCAAAGTCCAATGTGCTCCCCTCAGTCCTTGCTGTCACCCCTCCCCCTTGAAAGTCACATTTTTATTGAAAACATTATTATACATAATAACATGCTATTCATGCTGCTTTGATTGTTTCAGAGATGGCTTAAAACAGTCAAAACTTCCCATGCGACCCCATAGTCCCCTTCATCAGTTATATTTTTGGGTATTTCAAAAACCTTGAGACGTCACAATAAACTCGTTGTATTGTCTCTAGAAACTACAGGTTTCAGCAAATTTTCACTCAACATGAAACCTATGCTTTTAGAAGAATTGATATTGAACAAATAAGTCAACAAAGCTTGCAGCTGGTAAACTACCATACATTTGGCACTTCTGGAATCTATACTATATTCTAAAGTGCTTTGGAGCCAGAAATGGCAGCAAGTTTAGCCATCTGTCAAAGATTCAGTAAATCATTATGTTTGTGTCATGCACATTCAGTCATTTGCCAATCTTAGCTGATACTATTTGCTTTCAAATTGATAATTCAACTGTATTTGTTTGTCTATCAGATTGTGGATACATTGACCTGTGCCCAGAATGTCAATTTCATCATTAAATTTCATTAAGACAAATTGGCATTTTATGTGAGCAAGTATTACCAACCACCTGTGTTCTATGCAGTCATTCTTATATATGGTATCTGCTGGAGGGGTGAAGAACTGGGTGTATAACACAGTCAAGGAGACATGTCAATGAAGTTAGATTTCCTTGTGTGCTTTAAAAGGATAAATATTAAACAAAGCAATCAACAATATCTTGGTTCAAGAGGTTGGTCAGAAAAACCTTCTATAGATCTTAATTACATTCTAAATTAAAAAATAGAATAATGTTCTTTATAATATTTGGATAAACTTGTAAACAGATTTACTATGTAAAAAAGATCAGATTAGCTTCCAAACTTCCTGTTGATTTTGGTGTGTGTGTGTGCGTGTGTGTGTGTGTGTGTGTGAGACGTGTATTTCCTATCAAACTCCTATAGCATTTTGCTTTCAGTGTGTGTGTGTGTGTGTGTGTGTGTGTGTGTGTATTTGTTTAAGGGTACTTCTATACTTACTAAATGCCTATTATGCTTTAATTGTTTAAAATTCCCCTCATTCATCTCCACGTAACAATACATAACAGCACCTGTCACAAACATTAAATAAATGATTTCTTGAGTGAATAATTAGGGTGTGAAATGCTTGAAAATTTTTCTCTCCTGTAAATAACTTTATTCCTCAATTATATTTAATGAAAAATACAGGGAAAAGTCTTGTTTGCAGCTATTTGCTTAGTATTTTTCTCTTATTAATCAGTTGCTTAGTAACTCTACTAGACTTTACCAGAGGTGGGGAAGTATGAAATAATATTTTAAATACTACCTTTGAGTATTTGTTTTTATGTGTCAGTAGATATAAGTAATGTCCACTATCATTAAAAACAATCTTAGTTGCAAAATGATGCTACATGTGAAGTTTTGTAGTAGATATCTATCAAAAGAACAATATTTGGAAATTTTAACTTTGAAAAGTTGACTAGCTCAAAAAATAATTTTCTAGAACTTTACTGAAATTCAAAGACTTTAGTAGATACAACTAGTGAAAGTTACAACTAGTTAATGTAAGCAATGCTATTAACAAGAAGCCACACACATATTTTTCTAGATGTTTCTGTGTTCAGAGAGAAATGTGTCTAGATTTTTTCTTTTTTTTTTTTTCTTGATGTGCCTATTTCTAAACTCATTTTATATTTCTGGACCCAATTTTGTTCTCTTCTTCTACTCTCTTTAATTTTCCCTTAATTGTGGTCATTTTTTTTTCAGATTCTATTAGTGTAATTTCTGAATCCTTTCTTCTGCCCTCAACCACACTTAGACTAAATGGTTCCTGCAAACATCCATTAGCCTGATCCATCCATGCTTGAAATTTCACAATTAACTTGAAAGGTAATGATCAAACTGTTCTAACTCATTTAAAGTGCAGTGCAAATGAGATATCTGCTAGCAGATATTGATGTTCAAAAGACGAGGCAAGAAAAAGTAGCAGAAGAATATTGTTAAATGCCTGGTAAAGGATAGAGAAAGGGGTTATGTGATCAAAGGCAAACTTGATCTACTCAATCCATTTACTCAGACCAGGGCCAGTTCTACAGGAAGCATTACTGTTTGGTTACTCCTTCTGACAAACCCATACCATATTATTAAAATGTGGCATATAGTTATTTCATTACTTAAGTTGCTATTGGATCAAGTAGGTTTTGTGGGAAAGAAAACTAGTGACATGGATGAAACTAGATGTGACTCTGCTGAATGATTTCACACATATGTAGAAATTAACAAAACAAAGGAACAGGCAACATAAACCAAACAAACCCTAGAAATCTCACTGCAGAACTGAGGCTATTGGAAGGGAGAGGATTCCAGAGAAGTTTGATGTGCGGTTGTTGGTGTTTTGGTGGTGGGTGTGATATGGTGACATACATATGAAGAACTATGAACCTATACATTTAAAGCTCATACTGTGTTGTAAATCAGTATCACAGCAATAAAAAATACAATTAAAATTGAGGTGAATATCACTTTTAAAATTTTTCTTTCTTTCTTTCCTTTTTTTTTTTTTTTTTTTTGCTTAAAACCGATTCAGGCAGCATCATAGTTTCTTTGAGTGTCAGAAGGTTCATAGGTCAGACCCCTGAGTACCATTTCTGGCATGGGTTTCCAAAGAGTTCCCATTGTTGATAAATTCACTTTGGTAAGATGATTTTTATAAACATAGAAATGTATATTTATATACACATGAAAGTCAAACTAAACATTTTTAATATATAAGAGTTTCTGCCACAAGAAGATTGTCAGCTTTAATACCTTGGTGAATAAAATTAGGCTAGGAAAGGAAGGTTTATGTCTTCACCATCTAATACTAGATGTTAGTAACTGGCTTCATGTGGTTGGGAAACCTTGTAAAATGACAACAATAAAATATGTCATTTATTCCCTCTGTTATCCTAAAATCACTATCTACTATAAGCTAGGATTATCTAAGGGTGCTTTTGTTGCATTCTGGGAAAAATCATATTAAATCAAGGACTCTCATCGCCATGATTGATATCCCATCACTCTGAGCCTTGCCACCTATCTAGATGACTAAACTCAGAAGCTATTTATCAATAACTGGTTTTCTATTATACAAAACCAAATGAAATTAACATTACCACAGATATCATTTCAAAATGCTATGCATTTTTTATCGCATAAATAGAGTTCAACTCTCTAATCATTCATTTTTTTTTTGCTGAAAGTGATAAGAATTCAAATATGATTTTATTAACCTAAAGTCAAAAATCTCTAATAATTTTAAACTGAATGTCTTATATTAGCTTGATATAATATCATTGGCAACTGAATTTCTGAGCACAAAGCTGGAACAAGACCAATATAACTCAAATGAATAGCCTTTAATTAAGCATAAATTTGGATATTTTCCTAGTTTTCTCTTTGTGTCTTCTGTCTTCCCTCCCACTCTCCTACCCTTCCTTCCTTCCTTCTATTGAAGTTTTGATTTGCTCCAGCCATGCACTTTCACCTTGTTTCCAAGTAAGTAATAAGGTACATTTAGCAAGAAGAATTAAGTAAAAATAGAAACTGTAACCATGGAATATTGATTTGCTTGAAAAAAACCATTTACTGTTCATAGAGAGATAAATCCAACATTGTCCACATCCAAAAATAGATTACATGACTTCTAATCATCTCTTAGTCTGTGGAGATGCTTTGCAGAGTGCTATTTATTACGAAAAGGAGCCACAGAAAAGGAGCCAAACACTCATTAATTGTAATTGTATGTGCCTCATTAGTCTTATCATTCACCTACCCTTTTAATGTGTCTATATATTAAATGTTGACCGAATGATGTTTTTTTAATGTAAATGTTGCACTGAACCTTGAGGATGAAGGGATATTTTGTTTTTGTTTCTTCCAAATTTGATAGTAATAAGACGCAGGAGAATAATTTATTGAAAATCCTTTGGCTTTTTTCTTCATTTCAAAAATTGGGGTGTGAAAAGGAATTTTAAGTAACATCCAGCTCAAAAATTCTGTGTTTGTAAAGGGTACAACAATACTTCTTGGTGAATTTTCAAAACATAGAGTTGGATCTTAAAAGTTCATGTTTGGAAATTGACCATTTCTATAAAGAGATGGAAAGATAGTACCAAATACCTAAGTATATATTATCCTTAACTGTGTTTTAATTCTACTATATCTCAAATATTAGAATAACCCCCAATGAATGATTTCTTATGTTTAATATGGGACCGTGCATTGCAATTATGATATATGTAAATAACTCAGGATATGGCTGGTGGGTCATTTTGTGAGTAAAATATTTTATGTATATTAATAATATTATCTCTGGGAACTAATCACAGCCCTTACTGGAATTCTATTCTAGTTCTAAGAAGGTGTAATGATTTTTATGTAAGTTGGATATCATTGACCGCAATTGTAAAAAAAATCAGTTTTCTTTCCACTTGCTCATTTTGTTTCAAGAATATAGATCTATATTAACCTACTTTTTACTTCATTATTTCTGTTTTACTTTTCATTATCCTAAATTGCACCTCTTACATTTCCTTCATAGGTTATACTTGACAACGCCCTTGTATTTTTGGTGCATTTTTATAAAATAAGATTTGTCAGTCTATTTCACTTTTCAAATATATAGGGAATCACAAATATTCAAGCACTTTAATATATAAATATATGATAATATATTTGATATAATACAAATATATGATATATGATATAAGATCTATATTTGTAAAGTCAGCCTATTTATAAAATTATGCTTTAATGGGTGTGGAACATGTCCATAATAATTAACATTCAGAAGTAAATAAATGTAAAACATGCACTTTTAAAAATCTTTTTCCATTGATTAAGAACAATTTAGAATAGTGAAAACATTAGGGAAATATACCAATGAAATTATTTCTTAACCAAATTAATTATCTGAAATTAAATCTGTAGTTCTGTTGTTCTTATTTTCTATTAACTATCATATTAAAAATTAACTTTACACATTTAAGACTTGCATTCATGAAAAAATGACTTAGAAAAATCATTTAAGCAACCATTAATGAAATATCTGTGGCGATGATGTGCTATGTAATATGCTGTTTGCTGTCCAAACTGAGGGATTAACATTTTAAGAATTCAAGGGCAGAACTGTACAGTAAAGATCAGAATTGGACTTTCAGTGGTGAACTTAATGTGCTATCTACACTTGATTTTTAGTGCTGCACACCTGAAACTTATGTGTTAGAATGCAGTGTAATTTCAGTACAGAATAAATTTATTTTTTTAAATAAAAAATTATTAAGACCAAAGAAATTATTCAGATGAAACAGAAACATATGTAAGCCCCACCAACAGGTATGAGTGTTTACTATAAATTTGCAAAGGAAAAAAAATAGGATATTATTTCTGGAATTGATTCACTTAAGTGCCAGTCATTTAAACTTGCTTCCTATGTTTCCTGAAACTTAGAATGAAACCTGGAGATTTATATTTGGTTGGTCAAATTTAGTTTGGCGTATAAGAGGAAGTATCTTAGACTATACCTGATACTTTCCTGCATTCTGTAGGCAATAAAAGTCAAACATTACCACTGTCAGGGTAACTGATATGCTAAGAAAAGCTGCTCTGGTCTCTGATGCTCACACAAAAATGATTTTAGGCAAAGGCAGCCGTACTTCATCAATTATATTGAGAAACAGTAGACTTGCTTTTATGGATATGGTTGCTTCCTGCAACAGAGAGAGGAAAAAAAAACAGTAAAAAAAAAAAGGGCATGTATACGTTTCTTTGATGAGAATGCAAAGGCACAAGAAAAGATGCCTTCCTGACTTTGGTCTGCATTCAAGATACTGATGATGTTTGTCATCAAGACTGCACGCGTGTGAATACATAGGCTAAGAGAATGTGGCTTAGGTAGAACCTTTGCTTCATATCACTTCTATAAAAGGAGATTTTGAAGAGCATCGTCCAGGAAATGGTTTTCTTTCAAAAGATGTGCCCCGTAAGGCACTTTTGGCCTGGACCAATACAGATGCAGGCACCTGCAGCTTCGCTGAAACCGGTGCTAATGGGGGTGCAGGACGTGTTTAGAGAAGTGGGGGCCTCCTGATGGAATAGCTGGTTCCTAGCAGGGAGTCAGGAACCCGATCCCCTCATTCCCCACTTATGCTGAATCATTACATTTTTGGTTAAGACATTAAACCTTAAGTACTTTAATGATCCATTCTGCTTTTTAGAAAGACTGATGTCCTTTTCATCTTTTCTCTATTGAAAAAACTATAAAAGTCATAAAATATAAAGATATGTACAAAATGAGGCATATTGATGTTATATTTTCCTAGTTAAAATGAGTAGTATCTTAAATATATTTATTTTCCTATCAAAATATATAATCACATACTTTTTTTTAATACTTAGTAATTCCTTGGAAGTAAATTCTTGAATGAGCCTCCAAGGAAAGGGTATAAAATAATTTGTGAGACTATTAGTGGGATTTCATTCGATGGAATATTGTATATTTATTAGAACAAAAAAAATCACAATAGAATGAGATCCTTTTTCATGTTTGTGCATAAATCACATCTACATTGTCCCTTTCTGTGATATCTAATATGCCAAACTCTAATTGTAGGTGACTACTGAGCATTCGAAATGTGGTGAACATGAGTTGAGATGTGCTATAAACTAAAGTGTAAAATGCACTGAATTTTGTAGAACTGATATGGAACAGCTCAGCAATTTTCATTGCTTATATCTTGAAATGATAGCATTTTGGATATATTTGCTTAAATGAAAATATTGCTAAAATTAAAATAATGTTATATAATATTTACCAACTGATGGTGATCGCTTTAATACACTTTAATATATTACTGAAACTTAAAAATCAGTTTATGATATATGATGAATAGTGTGCCCTGAATTTTACTACAACCTGTATAGAAAGACAATAAGAATTATCTAAAATGTTTCTAGATACTGAGATTATGAGGCAATTTAAATTTCTGTAAAGATATATTACTTCCTTATTTAGATAAAATATATTTTTTTAAAGATTTATTTTTTATTTTTACATACAAGCTGGGGTACAGGCCAGAGGTGTGGGGTGGCGAGAGGGCTCACCAGAGACAGAGTGGGGAGCAGAACAGGCAGATCAGAAATACACTGCCGAGGGGAGCAGCGGGCGAGGCAGGAGAGGTCTGCCGCACCATGTGGGATTCTCCCTGGCAGGCATCGAACTCGCATCGCCGCTGCCGACAGCCCCACAGCGCAGCGCTTAACCGCTGCGTCACCAGGGAGGCCTAATAAAATATTGTAAATTATTTTCTGGACAGGAAATAGTAAAAGCAGGTTCTGTCTGTCTCCTGGTATTGTTAATGAAGTGTATTATCGGTGAACTCAGAGTTTAGGCATTTTCAATTTGATAATTATCTTTTTAAAGCCTGAAAACTAAGAAAGCTCTGTTTCATTTGAATAAACCTATGTTAACCTAAACTCATATTTTAAAAATTATTGGAGGAAAAAAAAAGGAAAAATACGACCTGTCAACCTTTCTTAGGTTCAGAACAAGGTCCATATCAATTTATAATGTCACCTTTAGTTGCCATATGTTATGTCCAAATCTTTGACTTTTAGACACTGCCCAGACCCTCCTTTTAGCTTCTCCTTAATGTATTTATTTTTTTTATCTTACATCCGCAGGCTTCTGTTTAGAACAAGTGCTCAATTAATTGGCTGATTAATTAGTGCTAATGAAAAAAAGCTGGCCGATAACCTGGGGCTAAGGAAAAAAAAAAGACTGGATTTGTGGCATCCTAACTTGTGAAATCTACTGCAAGCACTGCACAGGAGAGTTTTTATTCCTAGCTCTTGGACCCCACAATATAATTAACTGAAAAAGAGTTAGTACAGGTTCTTAATTCAATTAATAGTAAAGGTTAGCCTTAACACAGTCTGGTACTATGGATTCATTTCTGGCCATCAGAAGTGACATTCAGCAACACCAGAAGAGACAGGAGAGTGCCCCCAAGAAGCACATGGTGAGAATGGCTGAACATGGGAAAACTGACAAGCAGGAAAGAATAAGGAGGAATATGAGAAATGCCTTCTTATATTTGCTGGTCGATCCTCTTTTTAAATATCTTATCAGAGTAAGTGCCTGCCTGCTGTTTTTCAAAACTATTATTCATCTCTCTGCTATCTTAAATACCAGTGAGGTAGAACCAGCGAAGAATTGGAGATTATAGAGTGAAAAGGTTTGACTTCTTTGTAATAATATTCTAAGTAGTTAGACAATTGCATAGTTGATGAATTTTTTATTATTATCAAAGAAATCCATTTAATGTTGTATTCTTCAAATATGGAAGTTTATTTTGTTTGTGGATCAGAACAGTACAAGGAATTCCATTGAAGCATATGGTATGCTCTCAAGAAACTCAGTTATTGTATAGATTGAGGAACTTAGAAGCAATAACCCGCATTAGGAGTCTATTCATTTTTATTTTCACTCCCTGTTCATTTTCCATAATTCACTCTGTTCCTGACTAGTTGCCTTGTGGTTTGCGGAATCATGATGTGTTGACCTTGAATAGTTTCCTTCCAACCTTTTTCTCCAAAAATTATTTTGAAGTTCAAAATGTGATTTACCAGCACAGATCTTTCCAGCAACTCTGGAAATGTAGACAGAGATCTTCAAGTCATTTTCATTTGATTATCACAAATTATGTTTTGCTGATATATTCTTCTCATTGTTTCATGTGATTGCAAATTTGATTGCTAAGTTCTTCAAGTCAAACAATATTATATGCATAAAATGGAATGCATGGTTAGTTTTTGTTTGGTTTGGTGCACCATGTTCCTAAATCAACAAAAATGTAGTGGGAATTTTAAAAATATGTGGATTTTCAGAAATTCCAGAATATACAGGAAAATCTGTCTATAAAATACTAAAACAAACAAACAAACAAACAAAAACCACCCAGTTATAGTAATGATCTGAAATTTGTAAAATAGTAATTTGGGAGAATAGCATTACTTCCCCTTATCATCTATGCTATTAGGTATTATCAGAGAAATTCTAAGTGGTGCGATAAAGAGAATAATGGAAACATTAAATGGAAGGTCTTCTCAGATACTGTCAGCTTTAGAAGTAATAAAGAATCAAGTTATATTGCCACATCACAACACAATTTAAATAATGAGAAAATGTGAATAGCATACTAGGGGGGGGAAAGACCAAAGACTATCAACTACCTTCTTTGGTGGCCACAAGTCCTGACTCATTGCTTCATGGACAGAGGTATTTAAACTCTGAGAAACCTGTGACCTTCCCTCACACCACTAGCCTGTTACATGCTGAGCAGAAGACTCTGCCCTAAAAGAATGATTTCTGACACAGTTCTCAAAAGGGTTTATTATTCAGGACCCCCTAATGGCACAGGGGCTGAAGTCTCAGTACTATTAAGCTATTATCAGTGACTGAAGTGTGAGTTAGAACCCAGGCCAGGGAGCTGACACACAGGGCACAGCAGACTGCTCTTGTCTCGCCCGCTGCTCCCCTCAGCAGTGGATTTCAGTAGATCCTACTGTTCTGCTCCCCACTCTGTCTCTGGTGAATCTTGTTGCCCTCTGCACCTCTGTCCTACACCTCAGTTCTTGTATGCATAAATAAAAAAAATCTTCAAAAGGATTTTATTATTCTGTCTTAAAAGATGAGCCAAAAAACAAAGATTACCATGCAAATGAGGAAAAGTAAACAAAATAGGTGAAAGAGATTAACTAATGATCTTGAATGAGATCAATTTATTAATGAGACCAGAAGAACCTTTCCCACTTTCCCAGTATACATGGGAACTCATGTCTATAATTAAAGATTAGGTATGTCTAAAATAAAATAATAGATATTTAGGAAAATGTAATAGAAATTAAGACCTTACTATAATATTAGAAAACACATTGAAGAAGAGATGAAACATTTTTCAAGGAACTACAACAAAGTATAAGAATTTTTAATGTGAGAAAGGTATAAGATAAATCATCAACCATGAGAGTCTACATTTAATAATCCCAGAAAGAAAAGCAGGGGAAACAAATTATCCATTTATGATAGTACACAAGAATTTCACAAATCTTTCAACCAGTGCACCTACTAGGTAATTAATGAAAAAATAAGAGTTTATATGAGAATGCCAAAGATGAAAGAAATTTCAGAAGGTGAAAAGAAAGATAAAATAGTCAAGTCAAAGCAACGAGAACAAAAAATGCAATAATTCACTTTAAATGGAGTGAGTAACATTAGACTTCTCAAAATCAACTGGAAAATGATAGATATAACAATCAGAGTAACAATGGATTTCATGGTACCAAAAATTGATTCCCAGTCAATAATGATCAATCCAAATGATCAAATCTCTTTAGAATAAATTCAAGAAAGTACATATACAATATGTATTCCCAATATGACTTTGGAAATTATAGCAGGATGTCCTTCAAAATTAAGAGATTAAACCAAAAAAGAGATAAATGTGACATGGACAAATAAATGAAATCCATCCAAAAAGGACACTGAAAAACAAAAACAGAAATAGTTTATCAAACATCTTGCTGTATGCCTTAAACAAATACAGTGTTATATGCCAACTATTTCTCAATGAGACCAGAAGAAATTTCTGAAGCAATAATAATAATAAAATTATGTGCATCACCCCCCCGGGGTCGGGGGGGGAGAGGGAGTTAAGGAAAGCAGGTAGATGGAGACAGTGGGAGGAACTACTGTAAAAAATAAGATTTAATAACTTTGATGTTAATGTGTGTTTGAAGTGCTTATAAAGTTCTCCTGAGTGTAAAGAATGATATAATTAAATCTATAAATCAAAAAGAAGGTGCAGTTATATTTGTAATGATGAAATACAAATGGTCGTGGTCAAATTTTCCATCTATGGTTGTCTGACCATGTAAGTTTATCTTGCACAAATCTTTTTTATTGAATGATTGAATCATATGCTGAAGTGATGCTACCAGCTACCCATTTCTCTGTGCATATAACAATTTTAGTGTAAACAAGCAGGCTGTTTTACATGGTGATTAACAGCAGTCACCCAGAGTCAGACCGAGAAAATCATGAAATACTTCTTTTATACCAACATGGGCAAAATACATGAAATAAGCCAAACCATTGTGCTATATGCCTTAAACTTATTCAGTGATGTATGCAAATGATTTTACTTCTCAATAAAATTGGAAAAATTTTGATATATTGGGAAAAACAGGTAATAGTATATTGATATAGCATTGTGTGAGGATTAAATGATTCTTATGGGGGACGTGTTTAGAAAAGAGACTATTAGAATAACTTATTATTATATAGGGGATTTACAAAAATAAAGTGAATGCTTTTAAAAAATGAAAATTCAAAAGATTACCTAATTTAACACCCTAAAAAGATTAATCATTCAATGGGGTAGTTGTATATAAACGGAAACAGATACCTTCCAAAATGTGAGAGCATTCCAGCCAATCTATTTCTGGTTCAAATAACCTGTTTTCTTTATTAAAAAGACAATTTAAAATACTGATAAAGTCATAATATCATTTTTATAATTTCTGAAATTGCTCCACATGATCTTTGTATTTGTCAGTGTGAGTATGTGGCAATAAAGCAAATTACGGATTTATCACGGACATCTTAACATAAGAATAAATTCCGACAAAATATCATTTCCAGTAATGGGAGAATCAACATGATCATCAGCTCCTAATTTATTATGTCACAGAGGAAGAAATCTGCTGATAATAACTGTCTGGTCCTAAAAATGAATGCTGAAAGCTAGAGATTGCTTCTTAATTAAATATTGGCAATATTGTTTCAATTATTTTACAAATGCTGTTTTGTAATGTATTCAGTTTGAGTGAAACAGCTATTAGTTACTTTGAATTTCTAAATTGATAAATCATGAATTGTCAAAATGCATCTAAACCCAGGGTCTAGATACGAGCTCAATTTCTCTGTGCATATAACTTTTACTGAATGTGATCAAATGGGCCACAATGTGCTAGATTTTTAAACAATAAGATTTAACAGAAAAGTTTAGGTCTAAGTGTAGATTACTGGTGTTTAACCTTAGATATTTTTAGCTACTTTGAAAATATTGTGTGCACTAATTATTCCATTAATTTGATATCATAAATGATATTATACTTATTGATACATATATTTCAGTAAGTTATCATTTGGTATCAGACAAACTAAAAATTGAAAATACTAAGTTTAACAAAATAGGCTATTTGACAACTTGAATTTAAAAAAGTGGCGTATTTTAAGTGTGATAACATTTAACATACATGAGGTTTGTATCTTCACAAACCTTCACAAAATCTTCATGAATTTTGATGTGCATCATACCTTATTTCTAATGAAAAGCATGCTTTGTACCAGATCTCTAGATGTTTTATCTTTTAAACACACATATATTTTTATTTATTTATTCATACAATAACTGGGGTGTAGGTGGTGAGAAGATTCACCAGAGAGAGAATGGGGCGAAGAACAACAGATTGAAATACACTGTTGAAGGGAACAGTGGGCGAGACAGGAGAGGTCTGCTGCGCCATATGTGGGTCAGCTCCCTGGCTGGGGATCCAACTCATGGTGTAGTGGTGATAGAAGTGATGGGTTTGACACTTAACCCATACTCCTTTTTTTTCCTGTTTTCCTCTGGCATGACTGAAACAGTCTATGATCACTGAACAGCAACATCTGCAGCACCCCTTTTTCCCTTCCCCTAACCTCTGGCAGCCTCATGTAAATGTATGTGTCCTTCTGGGTTTGAGTTCTATCACTTATCACTATATCCTCCAGATTCATCCATGTTAATGTAGAATTCCTTTCTGTTTAATGTCTATTTTTTTTTCATTTTTATTTTATTTTATTTCCATTTTTTTATTGTTATTTATGTCTTTTACATTTTGTATTCCCCTTGGGCAGCCCACCACCAATTCACCCGTGATCCATCTCCATGGTCCCCTGTATTCTCCTCTCTTCCATTTTGTGCCCTTATCCTCCAATACGTTTTTCTTTATGAATACATTTTCTATTCATCTGTCAGTGGATATTAGGTCGTTTCCATGTCTTTCCTATTGTGAATAGTGTTGTAATGAAAATGGGAGTGCAGATATTTCTTTGAGAACCGATTTTCTCATTTTTGGGGGGATATTTACCTAGAAAAGGAATTGTACAATCATATGATTTTTGTAGTTTTAATTTTTTTAAGACTCTGTAGTATAGTTTCCCATAGCAACAACATTATTTATATTCCAATCAACTATGTATACATGTTCCAATAGCCCCACATCCTTGAATATATTTCATCTTTTTTTTTGGGGGAGGGGATAATAGTCAACCAAAGAGGTTTGAAGTGACATCTAATTTGATGAAATATCTATTTTCATTTCCCTAGGGATTAATACTGATCTTCTTTTCATTTAACCTTTGACCAAATATATGGATTATATTTTTTTCTGAAGTTACATGTTAACACTGCATTATAGCATTATACAATTTTCAGGCATACATCCTTGAAATCATATGTGATTTAAAAATATCATTATGTTTAGCACTAAAAGTCCAATTCTATCTGTCACCATACAATTGTCCCCTTTGCCTCATTTACTCACTGTTCTTCCCATTTCCATTCTGCTAAGTACTTAGTTGTCTTCTAGCCCAAAAGTTTATTTTTGTTTTATTTAGTTCATCTTTTTGTTTCTTTTCTCCACATACCACATATGAATGAAATCATGTGGTGTTTGGCTTCCTCTGTCTTGCTGATTTTACTAAACTTAATTTCCTTTAGACCCATCCACGCTGTTGCAACCAGCAGGATTTTTTTTTTAATAGCTGGATAGTATTTTATAGCTGAGTAATATTGTGTATAGATGCTGCATCTTCACCATCAATTGTTGGGCACTTAAGTTGTATCTGATTCTTGGCTATTGTAAATAGTGCAGCAGTAAACATTGAGGGGGCAGGGGTGAGTGATTACATCTCTTTAAATTAGTGTTTTTGCATTTTTCATTTAAATAACCAGAAGTGGAATAACTCGGTCCTGTGAAATTTTATTTTCTTAAAATGGTCATACTACTCAAAGCAGTATACAGAGTCAATGCATTCCATACCAAAACCCAAGTGGCGTTTTATGCTAAATAGAATAATCAATCTTAAAATTCATAAAAAATAAAACAGAATAACCAAAATTCAGAAAAGCCAAAGCAATTGTAGGAAAGTAAAACAAACCTAGGGGCATCAAATTCCTGATTTAAAAATAATTTGTGGGCCTCCTTGGTGGCCTAGGGGTTAATTCCTAATGCTATCACATCTACATGCCTGAGTTCAATCCCTGGCAAGGGAGCTGACCCACATGGTGCTGCAGACCTCTCCTGCCTCACCTGCTGCTCCCCTCAGCAGTGTATTTCAGTAGATCCGCCTGTTCTGCTCCCTACTCTGTCTCTGGGGAATCCTCTCACACTCTGCACCTCTGGCCAACACCCGGGTTCTTCTATGCAAAATTAAAAAAATACTCAAAAATAATTTGCAAAGTCACAAAAATTAAAAACAAATAATGAATTCCTAAAATCTCAATTTTCAGATTAAAAAAAAAATAGAATAAGGCAGTTTTACCAAATATGGCCAGACGTTCCAGGAACTCCTGTGTCCCCTGGAGGTAGTCCAGGAGACTGACTGTAGACAAAGATTTTGGTATTACCTGCCTGAGTTTTCACTCTTCCACAGATGTGATTTCAGGCAACCTGTTTCATCTTCTCAGTGTAATTTAACATTGTACAAATGGAGCTAATTTTAGAATGTAGGAAGATTTAACCATTAAATAATAATAACAACAATTCACATCTAATGTTTTTCGTAAGATAAGACACTTTACAGTAGTCCCATATATATTAATAAGTATACTTGCACCCAGTTTTAGGAAAGAAAAGGGAGTTGAAATGGAAAATAATTTTCTGAGTCCTATAAAAGAGATCACAGAAAATAAACTTATGTTCCTTGAATAATATTTTTCAGAAGTTTTTTGCTTCCTTTTCATTTTATTTTTTAAGATTTATTTATGCATACAAGAACTGAGGTGTAGACCAGAGCTGTGGGGGATGAGAGGATTCACCAGAGACAGAGTGGGGAGCAGAACTGGCAGATCCACAGAAGTACACTTCTGAGGGGAAGCAGCGGGCGAGGTCTGCTGCGCCATGTGGGGAGCTCCCTGGCCAGGGATTGAATTCCTGCTGCAATGACTGTGGATAGCTTCATAGGCTGAGACTTAACCCGTTGTGCCACCTGGGAGGCCCCTTACTTCCTTTTTATATCCTCCTCTCAGTGCATAGGGTAGCGTTAGCTGCCGTGACTTTGGTCATTTAATTGATGACACATAAATGAAAAAAACATGGAATTTTCTTCTCCCAGGGGACCTAAGGATGTGCCCTAGTATTAATTATATGTATTTCGGGCCAGTCACTAGGTAAGTGGCTGGAGAGCCCTGTGTTTCTCTACTCTGGGAATTATGGAAGACTCAATTCTGTACGTCACTATGAAATCTGATCCTTTGGGCCTAAGAGATAGAAGTCTTGAGACCCTGAAATTTTTTTTCTCTCATGATGGTAAATCCATTGGAATCCTATTTTCTCATACTTAGACTTCAGGGGCAATAGATGTCTATGGCTATTGAAACAGGACAGAAGAAAAAATAAAAGTCACTGTGTGTAGAGCAGTCCATAGGAGGGTTTCTCTTACACCCTCCTTAGAGCTCTAGTTTTGTGGTCTAAGCTATAGACCTGAAGGAAGCCACACACCTGGGTCAGGCTCCAGTGGAAGGAATTCATCAGGACCCATTGAAAAGATAACAAGGCAACAATGTCAATTGACATGTAAGATGGTTTAAAGGAAATGTGGCTTTGCTTGAACTCTAACCAGTTGTGTAGGATTCAGGGAATGGGCCACATTGCTATCTCAAATGTCAAAGGCATGAAACGCACAGCTGAGTGTGGTCCCAGGTTCAGTGCTCTAAAGGAATAAGAAGAGAACTTGAAATTAAATCTCAACCCCCGTATACGTGAAAGACTCTGGTTTGCTAGCTGGACTTCTGGCCAGCAGCTAAATCTTTATAATCAAGGACATCAAACAAATTCCTGGAATTTATCTTCTCACAGCTTCTTTTTTAATACCACTAACCCATAATCTGTAATTGTACCAGGCAAAATTGCCCTTCACCAATTTTTCAATCTACTGTTTAAATCAAATATGAACTGAATTTGTGACTTTAATATTCTGAATACTACTAGAGTATCATCTCCTGCTGTCTGCCCACTTATCATTTGGTCTTTTTTCTGTCTCCTATGATGGTTCATAAAATAAATTCATAGGTAGCCCCATCTAACTATAATTCACTCTCTTAGACTTTTAATCCCTTTTTATATTTTAATCTACGCTATATTTTATGGCTGGCTTGCAACTTGAAAGTGTTTTTAAAAATCATATATGAGAAATTCCATATACTGATATTTGCAAAAATAATAAAAATGAAGTTTGCTGGAATAGGAGATGTTTCATGATAAATAATAGTCATAATCTAATTAAGAGAGAAAAAAAATTCATGTGTGGGTAAGGGTATGGTGAATTCTATTTTCATCATCAGACATGTTTAAGAGTAACATTAATGTGTTTCTCTGTTTTAAGTAACAGGAATGCCTCCAAGGCCTCTGTATCTGTCTTGCAGGTGTTAGGTTAAGTTCAATGTTCCATATAGTATGCATTAAAATGATAATTTAGTGATATAATAGCTTTTATCTTCCTTTATATGTGCTACTCTAAAAAAGTTCAAAGCCATTAATAAAAAGATCATTATCCATTAAGGTAATGATAATGTATATGCTATTTCTCTTTTTTGATGACTTCTAAATCTTATGTCCAACTTTTATAGTTAACTAAATTAAAATGCCCATTACATGAGAAAGCCTATGTTATTATTCCTTAAAATTCAAATGATAGGTTCCGTTTTCAAGAGAAACTTATATGAAATGAAAGGGAAACATATAAATTGATCAAAATTTAATTTTGTCAACTATAGGTTTCACATCTTTTGTATAGAATCATTTTTGTATAGTGAAATATAAAGTCATCTGTTCCAAACCTCCCCTTGAAGAGATTAAGAAACTGATAACAGATAAATTCACCTAATTACTGTCCTTTGCAGATCTGTAGGGAGAATTTGAATCAAAAGGCATATAAAATCTAATAAAGTTTATATTTTGTTTAATTGCAACATATCCTGTTCAAATAAAAATGATTTCCAAGTACTTTATCTCTTTAAAAATTAAGACCAAACCTCAGCCAAACTCACTTCAGTATTTACACCAACAAAAGGAAACAAACTTTCATATGAAATCATAGTACTTATCAAAATAACACACCTTTCCCTTTTAGCTAATGATATTTAAATAATGTGGTTATGATTTCTGCTGCTTCATAGCGTAGTTGCATACCATCATTATGTGGATTCATGAGCATTTTTTGCAGTTATTGCAGTTGTATGAATCATCCTTTCTCTAAGTTTGTGAAATAATCAAGGTCACATGATTACAGGGAATGCCAACTGTTATAACAAACTATCAGCTTTAATATAATGAATTGTCCACACATAGCATCTCAAAATAGTCCTTATGCTTATAAATGTTAGTTCCCTTCCTTGAAACTGGGTAAAAAATTGTATACTCTTGAGTAGATTGAGCAGAACATACTAGTAGTTGAATTTTTGTATTATTTTTGCCACTTCCATTAAGAGATCTCTACACATCTTTGATTTTTGTAGCAGGTGACAGTGGGGCATCACCACCTTAAGTGGGATGGGGGCATTGAGCCTCTTGCTTAAGTCAAGACATAGCATAAAGGCTTCCCTTGTAGATTTCTGGCACCAGCTGATCAAAATTTTCAAAGCTAAACTCCCTTTGTTAATTGCATATTCAATAGCCATCTATTAGGTATCAGCAGTGTACCAACTCTACAGTAGGTTATGAGTTTCCAAAAAGAACTGTGAGTGGTTCTGATGGAAACATAAGTGACTTGAAATAAGATGTTCTGTGAACACATTAAAGCTAATTTCTGGTCAAGGAGCTAATGAAAATATTCTTTAATTTGGGCTAAAGTGTACCTGGGCAAAAGAGGATATTTCTGATATTCATGCAGAATTTATAAAGACCAAGATATGAAGTAGCATTATATCTTAGGAAGTAGTAGTCTATTGAAACAACATAAAATTCTGTGACAAGATGGACTTGGAATTGTAGGTAGAGGCAGATTCACAAAGAACATTAGAGATAGTGTCAAGAACAAAATAGTTTGCATTTTTGAAAAAAAATGTGGCTTCAGTAGTCAACAAGTTTGTAGGGGTTTATGACAGGGAACAGGGAGATGATTAATTATTTTAAATAATAACAGTATAATCCAGGGGGGAAACAGTAACATTCTGGAGAAAAAAAAAATACTGGTAGAATGAAGAAAATAAATATATTTTAACAATTGTTAATGAAGGAGAATGGACTCAAATGAACAATAAGATTTTAATAAGTTGACAATGTAACCAAGGAATTGAATACATCTTGGTCTAATTAACTGGCAGTTTTGCTTTGGAAGCTCCCGGGAAATATAAATGATGATCCAGTCCCTGACACTTAGGAGCAACTGTGGATCAAATTATAGAGTTAGGCATATAAAGAGACAAAACTTAGGGTGAGGACCTTTGTAGGGCATGGAAAGGAAAGAGGTGTGTAATGAAGACTGAGAAATGGTGATCACAGAAGAAAGGAGGGAAGTTTCTAGAATATATGATTTGAGGAAAGCATATTGGTAGCAACTTGAAGAAAGATTTTTGTCAACCAATTAAATACCCTCAAAGAAGGTAAATATGCATGAGGAATGCCTTTATCTCTTGGCAGAAAATTTCAGTCAGAAGCAGGATAGGAAAACTGAAGTATTGCAGTTGTGGATCTAAAATGTGTTAAAAGAAGTCCTGGATACAGGGAACAGAGAGATTTTGATTAATGTAAGGAACTCTTGGAAATAGTACCTGAAAGTGTAGCAGAATTGAGATGGTGTGTAGTACTACCTAAAGCAGACTGGATCATGGAAGTGTGGCAAGCCTTCCATGGTAAAATAACTAAAAGGAGGTGTCTTACATCACCTACTTAATTGACATTGTGTAAATCCTTCATGAAATTCTTATGTGTATTTCCAGTTCCTAGATAAAAGGCTCAGAGTTGTTACCCAAAAATTAAATGGCTGAGCTCTAATTTCTGATAGTAGATAGTTTCACAGAGAGGTGGTTTGGAGAAACTAAGGAGTTAAATTTTATTTTATTTATTTAATATTTTTTTTTAAGATTTATTTATTTATACATACAAGCTGGCGTACAGGCCAGAGGTGCGGGGCGGCGAGAGGCTTCACCAGAGACAGAGTGGGGAGAAGAACAGGCAGATCAGAAATACACTGCTGAGGGGAGCAGCGGGGCGAGGCAGGAGAGGTCTGCTGCACCATGTGGGATTCTCCCTGGCTGGGCGTCAAACTCGCATCGCTGCTGCTGACAGCTCCACAGCGCAGCGCTTAACCGCTGCACCACCAGGAGGCCCTAAGGAGTTAAATTTTAGAAAAAAGAACAGAAAAAAAATTGATGGTGTTCAGACCACAGGTAATGATTTATGGCAAATCTCTGAAGATTCTGGATATCCATGATCTGTTAAAAATCCTATAGCCAAAAAATGAATCTGCAGTAATAGGAAAGTTATTTTGCAAAGAGGTAAAAATGGATTTATTTTCAAATTCTGTAAATTGCTGAAGTTAGAAGGAAAGAAATATTGTTCCTTCATTATAAAGTTAAGAATTTTAGCAACAGCCATATTGATATGGGCTCCGTATTGTCAGTTATTTTGCTAAACTTTGTATATACATTAACTTACAGGATTTGATTCATAAATGAATTTCATATGATCCTAAATATTTATACTCCAATTTTTAATTTGAAGTAACTGGCCTTAGAATATATAAATAATTTGCCAAAAATTTATTAATTTGGAAGAAACAGAAAAATCCCAATCAAAATCAACATAAAGTTTCACAGAAAAAGGAAAATTTTTTTTTCTTAAATAGTTAAGACTCAGAGGTTGGGCTTCTGCTAGGTTGGATCAGTACTTCCCACTCCCCAATTCCATTCTTATTATTTCCAATTTTATGGCTTCTTGTGTGTGGCTGTTTCCAGTCACATTTTCCCCAACATGTTGAAATATTTATAGCTTTTCCAACATTTGCACACCAGTGTTAAGAGAAAGGGGAAGCTTACTAGAAGATCTCAGCAATCACCTTCTCTGGTTGTACTGGTTTGAAGTGCATTAAATTTACATCCATAAATAATCATTATTGGGAGGGAAATAAGTTTGCATTTGTTAGTTTAGACTTAAACCAAATGCCCCTAAGAGTCAAGATACCTCTAAGATACAAGAAGTTGTGATGGAGCTGGTTATATAGTACTCTGCATATTAACAGTTTCTGCAGTTAACTGTGGTTCATTTTAGGGGAGGGTTGAGACACTACACTAAAATTACATTATTATCATTACAGAATCTAAATATTGATAGCTTGCAAAATCTCTTCTACCAATTTAATTACAGAACTAGAATCCAGGTTCTAGTATCTAGTACTCTTATGGCTGGTTTGTACACACACACACACACACACACACACATTTTTTATTTTTTCTTTCACAAAACTAGATAGGCAAATAATTTAAAAGATGAACAAAGACAGAGTTTTCCCTAACATGATGGAATCATCCAATCAAAGAAAACAAATAATTGTAAGTATGTAGAGTGTGTAGTAAATAAATACTAATTAATCGGATGTACTGTGTGGAAAAAATATAGTTTTTTTATAATATTAACTCACCACTGCTAGAAAACAGGTAACATCTCTTTTCACTGTTTTTTTGTTTTTTGTTTTTTTAATATATGTGGAGAATATAGCAGAGTGGTTAGGAAATTTACTAGCAGTCTCAGAGTTGGCTCATGGGTAATGTAAGATTTGAACCAGGTCTGCAGTAGAGGCAAAGATGGCAGTCATCCTGGTATCCAGGCAGCTTTTCCCAACTGGAGAAATTTTCTGAGCAAGTTTTGTGTGATTGGGATTCTCAGCCCTGCCTACTCATCAGACTTATCTTTAATGATTTTCAAAATTTCTGTTACCTGTCTCACCAAGAAAAATTAGACTTTCTGCTGGAGGATCGGAAATGTTGGTTCTTAATCCTTGTAAGAGGTTTGTGAGCAGTCCTGGTTGAAGATAAAAAGGATAAAGGAGATTTTTACAACTTTAAGGGGCAAACGTAGGAAAACAAATTCACAGAATGATGCTAAGAACAAGTGTTCACGAGCAATGCAGTAAAATCTGATCAAATTGTGTAAACAGCCAATTAGTATAAAGACCACACTCACCTGCTGAATATCTGTTCTTTATTTGCTAAATAATTAAAGTCTACTTTAGCAGATGCCGTGTTTCAATATCATACAGTATCCTTCATCTTTGCACTATTTCATACACATGGACACACATTCACTCTCTTTATCTGACTTGATTCTGAAATTCTCTCTGCTTTACATGTCTCTATAGCATATCACATTTTTTATTCAACAATATGTGCATTTTTTCCTAATCCTATTTGCAAAGGAACCTCAGTGTGCTTGTCATTCTTTAGTCTTTCTAATCCTACGACATTGTATTTTGTTTATAATGTAGTGTATATTTAAGGCAAAGACAAAAAGAAAGCTTGGGTGGCATATGAGATCTTCCTCTCTTTTTCTCTTGTCTGTATCAGTTCTGAGAATGGTTAATGTTATACATCAAAAAATATTATATTTTTCTGGTATGCATTCCATGTTGCAGTTAAATCTTACACATGTAATTTTTAAAAATATAATGCTAGTCATTTTTCTTCTGGTTTCTTAAGTGAGAACAATTAAGTTCATTAGAAATCCAAGACTGGTAATTCCCAATTTACTGTTTAAAAAAGAGACTCAAGGACATAAGAGATTCAGGTTGCCTTTGTAGTCTATTGTGTGTAGAGTATTTGTGTGGTATGTATGAACATATACTTATATGTACACACATACTAAGTATCTAAACAAACACTTATTTAGGACTTCATGACAGACAGTGGAGGTACAAAGAATAAAACAAGAGGGCTCTTGATGGAAAAGATTTCTATAGTCCATGAGAATATCACCCAGAGTATTGTTTTTCAAAAATAAAGATGTGCTAAGACTATGGAAATAAAGAGCCATGGACAAATGTTCTTTGCTTAAGAGCAGTAGCACAGGGTTTGGCAGAAGTGATCGCAGAATGGGGCATGATGGGTGGGTAGGGTTTCTCCAAACTGTAGGGTGGGGTTGGGGGCAAGTGACCTCCAGGGAGCAGGATCACCTGCAGAGCACAGAGCCATGAAATAACCTCATGAGCAGTAAGTACGTATGTGCCATCACAGCTTGGGCTCCTGGCAGCACAGCTGAGAACTAATCTGCAAGAGACACTGAAGCCCATGAGTCAAGCTATCTATAGCTTGGCAGTGAGTTAGATGATTTTTCTTTCAATAGGAATAGGAATCCATTATTTAAAAAATATTAACTTGCTTTTTAATGGAAGAAAGTAACATGATGAATCTTCTGTTATGGGACAATGACTGATTCTCCCGGGGAAAAGGAGCTGGAGGAAAAAGCAATTAGGATGCTTTTCAGCCTTGAAATAGTGTGAGTGAGAACCCAAATCATTTGAGACTGGCTGGGGTGAAAAAAAGCAAAGAATGTATTCAATAGATAGTATATTCTTGCACATTGGGGAAATTAAGCAAAAAGATTTTATAGAGGTCATAAATTAATCTATTTATATTTTCAAAGTAGTTCTATAAAATTTGCTTATTTAGTGCCCCAAATACAAGAAGAGCATAGAATATAAAATTGTCATGCTGGAGGAGAGACTTGATGGGATAAATAATAATCTATCATATCACTTTGATTGTGAGTTAAGAGGACTGCCTGGTATGCGGTGTATAGTCCTGAGTACTTCTTGATTGATAGAGGATATGAATGAATCAATAAATCAATACTTTAGCTAAAGTTATGAGTTATCAGGACCCAGTTCTGTTCCACTTCACTGTCATTTTAGCTGACAATATGCTTTAGTATTAATGAGAATGATTTCAACATCCCTGGGCATTGATTCTTCAATTTTAAAATGCAGGCATTGTGTCAGATTACTTCTAAAATTATTCCCTGATCTAGATATTAATCAATGAAGTCAAATAAATTAATTATGGATCTTACATGCCACATATGCATGCAGTAGTAGGCCATATGAAAAGCCAGCTGCCTTGTCTGCTCTGGACAGCAGAATCCACTTGTTCATTACATAGGTCTTAACAAGGGGAGATAATCAAATCACTTAATCTCATCTAGCACAAGTGTAGAATAATATTTTAAGATATGTATATACACATACATGTATTTGCATGCAGATATTCATAAACCTATCAAGGAAACCCATCTAAAATGGCCACGAATGAAAAAATGTAATTATATATAAATTTTGAATAAGCTAGTAAATATGCTTTTAATAGACACATGGATAAACTGAGGGTAAAATGGGTCAGAATATTAGTACAGTATACATACCTACACAATCACACACACAATAAAATTGTCCAATAACTATATGGTGCTAAAGTTCACTCAAAAATATTAAAAATGCAAATCAGAATAATGGAAACTGATCAGAATGTTGAAAAATATATGAACTTGTTAGGAATGTAAACTAGCACAGTTTTTGATAATCAACTTGACAATATATGTTAGTAAGTTGAATTTAAAAGCTATTTGACCCAGCTATCCCAAAAGTGGGAACTTAACAAAGCACAGAGTTTCTCATAATAGGATAAAAACTTAAGAAAACTGCTCCCGTTTTTGAGGGTGTTATTGAATATATTATCTCCTTGTTCACATTAAACACACCCCAACCACAGGTTCCTGCTCCTGCCTCTTGAGTTTTCAATGTTTAATAGTGTCAGGAACTGGTGTTCAATAGAAGCATTAAGTAAGGCAGTTTGGAGATTTATATACTTCAGGCAATTAACTGAGTCTTCTTGACAAAGGGAGTGTGAAATCTTTGTGTTTTGCATTAGTTTGGTGAGAGTCATGGCGTAGTCAACAAACACGCTGTTAAAATAGTGTGTGGCTGTGTTTTTGTAGAACCTAAAAGGCAGCTCTTAGAATTCTCGAATGACTTACAATGGGATATAATTTTGTTTTTACTAAACAGTTAAACTCTACAAAGCAGACTATCATTTTGACAGTACATTTTGATACTGAACAAATTTGTTATAAGTACAATTATTCTTGTTCTCCAGTGGGGCATGAAGTCGAATAGAATGATACTCAGCTGTCCTGTCTGTGACTCATGGGAATACTTGTTAATTTACTCCTTTAAATATTTGAGCTTTATGTAAAGAAAAGATTTACATAAAGAATTCAAATCTATTTTGGGGAAAGTATTTTTCTGTGCAAAGTGAAGGTGCATATCAATATTTTAAAAAATATGTAGAAAATACCATCTAATGCATCTTTATGTTTCCAACTATAAATATGCTTCAGGTTGGTAAAAGTTTATTAAATCTGTTACTAAATATTTCTTAGAAAATGGAGTAAAATAGCAAAAACAGTATTTTTTTTTCTTAAATGTGTTATCAAGTGTGAGGATGTGATAGCAAATATCCAGGTGAGTGATTAATAAAAGTCACTGCTGGGAAGAGGTGAATGAACAAAGGCGATTTATTGCTGCAACTGTTCATTCATATAGCATAAGGTGAATACAGTTTTGATGAATCTTAAATACAGCTCAGGTCCCCCAAGTTCAAATAATTATTAATGACCATGCAAATAAAAGTGGTGATGACGTTGATCATTTATGACATCTTTGTAATGTTCCCCTACTTTTCTTACGGTAGTTTCCACTCTTGGGAAAGCTGATATATCAATAACAAAATAAAATTATCAATGTTAATATAGCTAGAATTCATTAAAGCAGTCAAGGTAAAATTTTTGATATTGTATATAAGGTTATAAGTTCTTATTTTTTCCATGACCCTAACACTTCATTTATATTTAAAGCAAAAGTAGAGGTGAAGAGATGTTTCATTTGCCCAACACTTAAACACTTAAGATTTTGTTTATTCCCATATGGTACTGCTAAAAAAGAAAAGCCTGATCATGAGGAACTGAATGTGAAAGAGAATTTCATGTTTTCAAAGCTGAGCAGTTACTTTGAATGTCTATGATATATAAGTTTTAATCCATTGTGCAAATTTGGACCTACGCATCCCTCTCTTGTTCAGCAGTTGTTTATCTGGCTCTAACTATCAGTAGCATGTTTATCTTATTTATATTACATTTGATACTTTTGTTTTCACCTTTTTAAATTCAGAATAGTAACATGGCACAAAACATTGAGATACTTAAAAAGTCACTAGCAAAGAACTTTATCATAATAAATATATGAAAAATTACAGAAAAAGTCCTTCCAACGTTGCCTGGTACATAAATAATATCACTGATTCTCAAAAATTAAGAAAAGCTACAGATAATTTGGATGGTCTCTAATGTTTTCCTGTGTTGAACTTTGAGCTAATTCAGCTTAAGACTTAGCGGTGCTACTGTAGCTATAATTATTAGCAGTCCCTCAATTTCTCATATATCCTATCCTAACTAAAGGCTTATTTTAAATTGATCTCAGATTGGCTTACAGTGTTTTATGTGAGTAACAGACATAAGTTTGATGTAAGTTACCATGCCATACACCCCACAGATGTAAGTTACCATGCCATACACCCCACAGATGCAAGTTACCATGCCATACACCCCACAGATGTAAGTTACCATGCCATACACCCCACAAAGGCACCCATAGCCTCACCACACTATTATGCAGTTGCTGACTTTTAAATTGCAAAGTATTTACACCTTCTAAATTTTTGGCAAGGCTTCAAACCTTTAACTTTTCTGTTGATATTGTAACCATGGAAACTTAACCATAAAATATCTATAGTAAGCAGATGAGTTAATGTAAGCATGGTTTCATTTTGTTGGTGTATGAATCAATAAATCTATCACGGTGACCTTTAACTCAATGACTAGCTACTAGAAATGGACAAAACTTTTAAAATATTCTTTAAAGTATTCTTTATACTAACAGCAATATTATTACTCAACATTTCGGTTAAAATAGTTACTCTCTGACATCATATACTGACAGAATCATTGAGTAATGCCAAATGCCAAAGGAAAACAGTGTTGGCAGATAATAGATCTGACCTTGAGAACTGTAAAACAAAGATGCTAGAGTCATATTCTTTCCTCTTCCAGGTGCGTATGTACTCCAGGTCAAAGCCACAGATGCCGACGACCCCACCTATGGAAACAGTGCAAGAGTTGTTTACAGCATTCTTCAGGGACAACCTTATTTCTCTATTGATCCCAAGACAGGTAAAATTTTTATGAGAAACCATATTATGAGCACCCTTTAAATATTTAAGCTGTAATTAAATCTTGGCATGAGAAGTTGTCTATTCTAAAGAGTTGCGTATTCAATGTACTGTACATTAAACAAGGGAAGATCAGATCTTTCTTTTCTACCCCAGAACTATTTCTTTTGGGTTAATATTTCTGTATAATTTTTGTATGCAAGCTGTTAACATTTGTGTCAAGTTCAGATTTGGTACTTAGGGATTCTCTATATGTTTTTGTCTTATATTTTAAAAAGTATGGACTTTAAAATTTTGACTGTAGAATAGATACAGTTTTGGGTTTGCTTTTGTTTTTATTGTTGTTGCTGTTGCTGGGTTACAGTTGGGACCTTATCAATGTGTGGTTAGATCGTGGAGCTTCTCTTGCTATCTTATCAAGGGTCATGGATAGTGAATGTGAATTAATACAGACGTCTACTAGTAGCAGGGGAATGGAGAGGGTTGCCAAACTTGAAACACCAAGATCACTAATAGTTCTGATCTGTGTTTTTGAGGCCAGTCTCATTTTTTTTTTTAAGATTGATTTATTTATGCATACAAGCTGGGATACAGGCCAGAGGCATCGGGTAGCGAGAGGGTTCACCAGAGACAGAGCGGGGAGCAGAACAGGCAGAGCAATGGAAATACACTGCTGAGGAGAGCATCAGGTGAGGCAGGAGAGGTCTACCCCACCATGTGGGAATCTCCCCGGCTGAGTGTCAAACTCGCGTCACCGCTGCCCACAGCTCCAAAACGCAAAGTGCAGCGCTTAACGGCTACACCACCAAGGAGGCCTGAGGCCAGTCTCATTTTTAAGTCAAACCATTTAAGTTAAAGGTTTAACAGTTAAATATATGAGAATCTATGGGAAGTACAAAAAGGACAGGAGGATGTGCACGTATAAGACTTCTATTCCCTTTTAAATGAAATGAGGTCTCCTGTTTCTAGAGGATTTGCTTTTGAATATCGAGCAGTTCTTATGTCAGTCAGACACGCTGACCAGCCATCAAAGTGGGTGGTCCATGTCGCAGCTAAAGCAGAAACTCTACAAGCAGTTATTTTATCAACTCTTATCGAACACATTTGAATGCACAGCATGTTGAATTCAATACTACTTACTACAGTAGCTTAAGCTAAGGGAATAAATTGTTAATGTATATGGTAATAAGTTACTTTTTAAATTGGTAAATACATCTTTTAAATGCTTCATTGATTTAAAAGGTATTGATTTCAGATACTGTACATGCAAGTGGGTCAACATTAAAAAAATTAAACTTCCTTAGAAGTGTATGCTAAAATCTGATATAATAATTAGGCAAGGTTAATTAATACTTAACCAGGTATTAATGTTGCCTAGAAACACAAAGTCAGTCAAGTGCAGACAGAACCTACAAAGTTTCTGGCAACTGACATGCTTTTTTCTCCTCATTTCTTATCCTCCTCATCAAGCCAGTATGGAGGGACCAAATAATTAAAAAATTAGAGGAATAAAACAGAGATATTCCCTTAAGTTGATCTAAAAAATATAGCATGTAGTTCAGGGTATCATCAGCTCTTTAAGAAGGAAACATCAACATGGAAGATAAACCAGAATGGTTTAGTACAAAGAAACTCCTTAGCTTTGGAGATAGGATTTAAAATTAAAAAGCCATGAACAAATGTTAAGAGTGTTTGTGTGATGGTAATTTACACATAGATTTTATTATCTTCAAAATGATGGCGATGAAGATAGCTTCACAATATCAGTGTTAAGAAAGTTTTGCTTTTTATACTATTTTACTGTGGGAAATAATATACTTTTATCAGATGGGAGTATTGAGGAGTTTTTTTTCTAATGTCCTTTTTTATTTTAGCATAGTGGGTAATGAATAAAATAGAAGTATATGAAATACATGTAAGTATATAGACATATTCAGAAGGACAATATTTGTCCTTAGATTTCTTTAACCTCTGAGAAGCACTACTCAGGGGTAGAGGAGTTGAAAGAAAGAGAAAAGAGGATATGTAGAGATTAGTGAAGGAGTTCTGTATTAGAGAATAATTGTTGGTGATAATATGCTTATACTAATTAATTAACTCTAAAGTGTAGGAGAGGAATGATTAAGGATTTAATGTTGAAATAACTGTACATAGAACTAAAAATGACAAAATAAATTTATACAAAGATGACCATAAGTTCAGAGCAAAAATTAAGAATTTAATTGCTATGGTCAGTTCAATACAAGACAAAACAAAAATAATATAGTCAAACAATTGCTCTCCCTTTAATTTTCTTATTTGCAATCAACTTTCAATAAATTCCAACACCATTAGAAAGTATTTTACGAAACAGCATGTATATTATATATTTATAATATGACCTTTATAATTGGGTACGTATATATTTATGTGCTGCATATTATTTAGAACTAAAGGTGAAGCAATTCTGGAATAAGCTATGTCAGATTTTTTTAAGCATCGATTTTTACTGGAGACAGAAGTCTTGATACTAACAACACCTCAGACCACTAGACAGGAAAAGAGTGGATGATGATGGACTTCATTAATAGAATGATAACTAGTTCTTCATGCACAGAAACCATTAAGAAGAGTTTTTGTCAAATTTATCACCTTGTGGTAGATATGAGTAAATAAAAAATCAAGGATAATTGCAGTTTCCCAGAAATTGTCTCCATTTGTTCCACCCATAGAGCTTCCTTTTATGATTCTTTTTGCTGTTGTTAAATAAAATGCATGAAAAACTAATGTTATCTAAAATTTTCCGCATTTAAGTGTATAATACAGTTTAAAACAATTTTTAAAGAAAGAGTTTTGTCAAAACTTCTGGTGTCTAAATATTTATGAAAGGATAAATGAATATGGTCTTTTGTCATTCATTTGGAATGAGAAAATAAATATATTCCCTAATTTATATTGCTATTATGTTTGCATTGCTATTTATATTGCTGTTCGGTTTCGTGTTTATTCATATTGCTATTAGTTATCCTAGCATCTTTATAATGACCAAGTATTTATCAAGTATTATGGTGGCCTTATTTATAAATAATATAAATTGATGTATTCTTTAAAATGAACCCAGAGATAATAGTTCTCTTTATAACTGGATAACATGACATTATTTGGCATAAGTTATGAAATAAGTTGCTGGAATTTGAATTCTAATTAATTCATGTCTGTATCTCAAATGATTATTAAATGATATTTTAATCCCCAAAATGTAAGTAAATCTATAAAATATTCATCACCATTTAAAGTTTGTAAAAAGTGAAAATGCTTTCATATTAGCAATCTCTTAGTTTCATACATTTGTATATTTAATGCTTATTGATATTAGAAAAAATATTTATAATGTAGAAAACCTTAAACTACATGTATATTGATATTTTACTCAGAGCATGAAATCAAGATGCTAAATATTGCATAACATTGATAATAGAATTACTTCACTTAGAAAAACAATCATTACTATGAATATTTTACTTTATTACCTCCATGTCTTACTTTATATTTAAAACTCTTTTAAAGTATTTAAATTTCCCATAAATGTTTTCAAAAATTAATCTAGTTTAATCAACAGAATATTGCTATTGTGAGCCTTACATGCTAAATATATGTTGTATTTTTCTAAATGGTCTGAGCCCTATTTGAAAAAGATTTGATACAGCTTTATCGCAATATCATTTTATATCTTTAAATGTTTTATTGTTGTACATTACACATAATTTAAAATTTACTTTTTTTGCATTTAAGTATATAATTATGTGCCATCAAATGCTTCCTCACTGTTGTGCAAATGACACACCATCCATATCCAGAAATTTTTCAACATACGTTCATTTAGCTGTGTTGTCAAAATCAACAAGTCCTTTATAAGTTTTATTTTATGTATTTTACTTGCAGTTAGAGTAAATTAAATTGCTATAGTCATATTAAAGTGGAATTAATTACTATATCATAAATATTAACATGGACACAATATATTGTATACATAAATATGGACAAATATAATTTGTATGGTAATATTTTTTTTATTTTTATTTATTTTTATTTTTATTTTTTTAAGATTTATTTTTTATTTATACATACAAGCTGGGGTACAGGCCAGAGGCGTGGGGTGGTGAGAGGGTTCACCAGAGACAGAGCGGGTAGCAGAACAGGCAGGTCAGAAATACACTGCTGAGGGGAGCCCCGGGCGAGGCAGGAGAGGTCTGCCGCACCATGTGGGAATCTCCCTGGCCGGGTGTCGAACTCGCGTCGCCACTGCAGACAGCTCCACAGCGCAGCGCTTAAACATTGCGCCACCAGGGAGGCCAATATTTTATTTTTTAAGATTTATTTATTTATACATACAAGCTGGGGTACAGGCCAGAGGCGTGGGTGGCGAGAGGGTTCACCAGAGACAGAATGGGGAGCACAACAGGCAGATCAGAAATACACTGCTGAGGGGAGCAGCAGGCGAGGCAGGAGAGGTCTGCTGCACCATGTGGGATTCTCCCCGGCTGGTCTGGGCGTTGAACTTACATTGTGCACTGCAGACAGCTCCACAGTGCGGGGCCCAACCACTGTGCCACCAGGGAGGCCCAATTTGTATGGTAATATATTGATATTAAATTAATGTGACTACAATTGGCTTATGAATGTGAATCCAGAGTTGTGCGTAAGAGCACTCCCGCCACACCTTTAATTTTCTATTTTGATATTTCATATTTTGTGACACTCTCCTAGATTCCATTTTGATAAAATGATACTGGTAACTGAGAGAACTAGCATTTTCTCAAGATTTTTGTTCTTTCATGGTTCTTTCAGCTTTTAGAGAGAAATTAAAATATCCAAGCCAGTGTCATAAAAGACATCTCCATATCTAGACTTTATTTTAGGAATTAGAAATATGTTTATGTTTTAAGACCCATTATAAAATTAAGGCATAAATCTTTATAATTTGAGCTAATATTTTATAATACTGTATAAATACTTACAGTTTTTTAAATCATGAAAGTGCTTTTGATATTAATTCAGAGTAAAATCTTACAGTAGTCAGATACAGCACCTCTGTTGGCGAGTGAAACATAAAATATCGTCTTTCCGCAAGGTCAAAATGAAAGAATATTTGCTTATGCAAGTTCTCACTCCTTAGTATATTTTGTGTTGCAACAAGAACTGATAATGGATATTGCAAGACTAGGAATGCAATAGATGCTAATAAATATGTGGAAGAAAAACAGCTAGAGGGAAATAAACCATTGTTAGGATTAAACACATGGTTTTACCTATTTTGAATATTTTGCATGTATGTTGTAAAACTGCATGGCTAAAAATGCACTGCAATGATTTCCTTGGATAAGAAAATTCTCCACTGTCACACTTCAGTAGAAATCTACGCTCACTCCACTTGTCTTATTATAGAAATCCTGGGATGCTCACAGCAGCAGGTGGAATGAAGAATGTTTGGTCCTGAAAGGGAAATACTCCAGGGGGATGTGATACATGCCTTTAGGAAGTTGTCAAGCTGTCAAGGAGCCCTCACTGTATTATGTGCTGCTTGAGAGGAAAAAGACTATCAGTGGCTGATATGAGTCACTGGAAGAAGGAATTTTGGTCATATGTAAAAAAGATAAGTTTTTGCTTCTCTGTAGACTAAAGGGGAGTCTTATGAGACTGTGAACTTCACATGACTGGAAGTGTTATAGGACAAGTTCTGAGCTAGCAGATGAGATGATTAATTGGTTTGATGCACATTTTATTTATATCATGGCCTGGCAAGTGTTTGGCCACTGAGATACTGATGTGAATCAAATACTCAAGTATATCATCTATTGTAAAAGGACACCAGGTTCTTAGAAGGTGGCCTCGAACTTAGTACAGACACAGTTCTATGCCACATAGTACAAATGTCAGGCCTTAGCCATAGGCTGATGGGGATGGGGGGAGAATCCAGAGGAAAGAACTCCCCATGAAATGACTTCTAAGTCCTAAACTTAAGGCTGTACATTAGCTATACCTTTTCAAAAACTGTATGCGTCTCACGTGTAGTTGTGGGCACAATATTTTTGTTAACTTTGTTAAAGAATGCACTAACTTTTGAAAAAATCCATTTCACATTTTGGACTAACTTAAGATTATAATAGATTGAAACTCAGTTGCTTTTCCTATGATCTACAGCAAAAGCAAGTCTCATAAATTTTTAATGCTATTTAGCTACAGATGAGAAAAAAATGCATTGTCACTGCTAAAGTTAAGGTTTCTTTATTTTTTTCTCTTTTACTATCTATTAGCTATTCCTACAAATGTGGGTGTTAAAATATATTTTTTAAAACTTCCCCCAAATCCTTATTTAAAAAGGTCAATTGTGACATGGACAACAATATATTCTGTGATCTACTCAGAAGGATCTTCAGGTGCAAAAATAGCCCTTAATCAAAAATTATTTTTCATTATGCACCAGCTGTAATACACATTGTTCTACACTAACAACTCCATCTTATTCTAAGTTACCTAGTAAGTATTTTGGTGACTAATAACCAAGATTACTAGTTCTATATTAAATCATAATCTCCCTTGAAGGATACTTACTGATTACCCATATGTTACTTAAGCTATTACTATTTGTCACTATATTTTTTTTATTATATTTACTGTGTACCTAATATATAACCAGAATTGTTCTAGTATTAGATAACTTGCAGGGATCAAAATAAAGATAAAACCACCACCTCTAGGAATATATATTCCATTTGGGAAAACAAAACAAAACAAAACAAAGAGAATGATTAAAGAGAGAAAAGGCATATGAAATATTGAGGAGGTTTATATGTAGTAGACAGATAATCATCTTCCAAATATGTTTGTGCCTCAATCCCAGGGACCTGGGTAGATATATTGTTACATGGCAAAGGAGAAATAAAGTGACAGATGGAATTAGGGTTGTTAATTGCCACCCTTTTGATAGGGAAGGTGTTTTTTATAATCTGGGTGGAACCAATTTAATTATGCGTCCTTTTAAATGAGAAGAGGCAGCATTGTCAGAGTCTAAATGCAATTTAAAGAGGCTGCGCTGCTACCTTAGAAGGTGGAGGAAGAAAGACAGGAGCAGGGAATTTGGGCATCTTCTGGAAGATAGAAAGACTTTAGAAGGGAGAGCATCCTGCCAATACCACTCTTTAGCCCAGCAAGACCCATCCTGGACAGTTGGCCTCTAGAATTGTTAAGATGATAAGTTTGTGTTGTTTCAATGTGGTAATTTTACAGAAGCAATAGGAGACTAATCCAATATGGAATTTTAGGTAAAATGACCAAGTCTTAGGAAGAAGACTTTGAGGAAAGGTATAAAGGAAAGTAGAGAACCGTTCATGGAAATACCTCAGGAAGAAAGTTTATGTCAGAGAGGAACTTGTGCAAAGCTGGAGTGAACAAAGGAGAGGGTTGTGGAGATGTTAGAGTTTAGTGAGAAGGTAGAATTATGTGCGATCCGACTCTGTGTGGACATGGGCAGTCTCTGAGTATTTCAGAGCAGAGGTACCCAGCGATCTATTCATGTTTTGACCTCACCATGATGGATGCTCTATTGACCTCACCACTTTGCTGCTCTATTGACCTTACCATGATGGCTGTCCATTGTCCCCACTGTGGTTGCTCTATGGAGAACAGACTGCTGACCCAGACTGCCTTTGAACTATAATCCTCAGTGTGTGAAGACTACCGTGTAGGAGACATTCATTCACTGTCATAGTTTCTCATTATCTCTTACTCTCTCTACTATCATCATCTCTCTGATAGTCTTAGATAATAGTTAACATGTTCCAGGTTTATTGAGTTTTATTGACATAGACTATTGTGTGTTTATAATACACGACCTGATACACTTATATATTGCAAAATGATCAACCAGTATAGTGTTGGTTAACACCAACAACATGTCACATTGTTATCATTTCATTTTTGTGATGGGTTCACATGCACCAGCTTCCTTTTTCTGTACATGGTAATTCAGTTTTCCCAGCAACAGATATTGAAGGGACTGTCCTTCCCCCGTTGTGTATTCTTCACTCCCATGTCAAATATTAGATGGCCATATATATCATGATTTGTTACTGGACATTTGTCCTGTTGATTTGTGGTATCTATTTTTATGATCACACCATGCTCTTTATTGCAATGGCTTTTAGGATTGTTTGAATCAGGATGTATGATGTTTCCAATTTTGTTTTTCTAAAGACTGTTTTTGCCATTTAGTCGTTTATAGTTCCACACAAATGGACTGAATTAAAAGGGTGTCAGTACCAATCCATGAATAAAACAGCAATATCAAAAAATGAAGTTTGTCATTTTTAGTATTCATTAATGTCAGAGGTGAGAAGATTTTTAAAACTGTATATCTAAATTAGCAACAGAGCAGCGTTTGTTAAAAGGATAGTCGAAAGAAGATATAAGATGGACATGTATATTCATTTTAGGATTTGGATGCTATGTTCTATGTTGACAGTTGATATTTTTCCTATCTATTATTTTAAAGAAACAATGCTATCAAGTTATGACAAATGCTCTGCAATCTCTCCCTAAAACCAGTGGCTATAGATTGTAATTTGCTATAAAATTTATGCATGATTTTACTTGCAACAAATCCACAAGGTTCGTTATTTCACTATGAATAAATATAAATGTAAATTAGTTCTACATTTATACACAAGGATAAAATGTGAGTTGGATATGTAAATATGTATATATGATTCATGATTGTAAGTTCTGGTATTTAAAAATTTATTTTTCATTCATTCAGCTAATCATTTAACTAGTCTTTTGGTCAACAGATTCTCACTGCTTGTCTTTTAAATGGTAGACATTGCCCAAGATGCTAGCATAACTTGCTAACAAGAGAGACAAGGTCCCTGCAATGGCAAAGCTTAATGAGATCTAAGTGAAAAATGTGTGACCAAAGTAATTAAGGGGAATCCTAAAAGACAAACTATAAAACCTGAAGATATTTCATGTGTATAAATAACAAAGTAATATATGTATCCTAGGAAATAAAGATAAGAGTAAAGAAAATGACATTCTTTAGGGATGTAATTCTTATTGCAACCACTTATAGTTTAAATATATTTATGTTTAATCTACATGTTGATGTCATTATCTTTTAATGATTGCATCATTCCTTAAAAGTCATGTCTAACCTAGTTCACAGTGAATGCGTATCATCTTTTAGAACTGATATTTGTTACTGAACTCTCTTCCACAGTGCTGCACAGAATTTTATCTCATGGCAGTTATCATAATTTAATTATTTCCTAACCATTGGGTATTTTGGATGTTTTCTTTTTTTAAGCACACAACATTTTATTAGCATGTTTTTGTTAGTGAACCCAAATAGAATTGTTTTCTTGCTGTGGACTGTTTTGTTTTGGAAAACACATTTGTGATATTTATACTTACTATTTTTTTTTCTTTTAAGGTGTTATTAGAACAGCTTTGCCAAACATGGACAGGGAGGTCAAAGAACAATACCAAGTCCTCATCCAAGCCAAGGATATGGGCGGACAACTGGGAGGGTTAGCCGGAACTACAATAGTCAACATAACCCTCACTGATGTCAATGACAACCCACCTCGATTCCCCAAAAGTATGTTCTTTCCTGTTAAATCTATATTAGCACAGCTTCTTCACAATTTCTTACATGCATTATAATAATTTTCAGATTCTTTTGATCCTTAGGAAGCAGAAAATAATGGATAAATATGACAATTCTTTAGTATTTTAACTTTCCATTTGAAATCATGACAGTATGACTGTGCCTGAGTCAGTGGTTGAACGAATCTTATGATTCCAGTTATACTTAAATATTCACTGTATCTGGGGTCTTGTTCTAATTTGTTATTAATTGCAGAAGTAATATAAATATGAAAATTCTGATATAATTTAAGGCTTATTTATGGTATGCTATCATTTGATTTCTTATACCATATGATTAGTATAATAATTCTCTGCTTTCTGTTTAGCGATTACATGTGTTGAATCATTTTCATAGACTTTTAAGTGCTAGATGTGATGCTATTTGCTGTTTACATTACGTTAGTTCTATTTTATTTTAGTTTTGTAATAGGTGAAAATTGCTACAGTTTCTATGATAATAGATTGATTCACACCTGTATCCTCTCTGTAACTCTGTTTCTTATTGAAAATGAGTACTTCTCACTTGTGTTACATCTAGTTTTCTTTTGCAGTATTACATTTAACACCAATCAGTACCTGTCAATTTCTGTTATATTTTTAAGGATTATTTCAGGTTCCCAGGACTTAGAATATAAAAACTGAATGTTTCTTTCAGCAGTGTTATAAGAAACTTGATTAAATTGCTAGGTACTCATTTGCATGAATAGTTTTAAAAAATTATTTGCCTCTTCCAAATTCAGGAGAGTTTCAGTCCATCCACAAATTTATATCACTGAATATTTAACTAAACGTTTTATTCCTTTAGCTGTATGATTTTCCAAGTTCTGCTACTTTGCCATTATTTTAAAATTATTTACCCATATTTTCTTATGGAAATATTTTTACTTAGCAATCATACAGTCTAACGACAATATATTGTAAAAGTGTCAATTAGAAATCCCTATGCTTTAGAATAGAATGTATGTGACAAATGACTAATATATAATATGTGGTTAATAACATTAGTATTAATCATTAATAATGTTTAATAAAATTTAGTATTTTTAGACCAACACTTTCCCTTAATTTGCAATGGGGGAGATGGAGACATTATAAATAAATATTAAAAGGAAGGAAGAAATAGTACATTTAATTCATTAGCATATGTCACTAGTAAAGAATATGTTCCTCGACCTCCCTGGTGCTTCGGAGTTAAGTCTCAGCGCTGTCACTTGATGGCCTGAGTTAGATCCTCAGCCATGGTGCTAACCCGCAGATGGCGCAGCAGACCTCTCCTATCTCGCCCACTGCTCCCCTCAGCAGTGTATTTCAGTCGATCTGCCTGTGCTCCTCCCCACTCTGTCTCTGCTGAATCTTCTCACCCCTGCACCTCAGTTATTCTACACAAAAATAAATAAATGAAATCTTTTAAAAAAGAGAATGTGTTCTTACATAAAAAACAATGATTTTTTTTTTCATATGTGTGGCAAGCTGCAATACGTATGTGAGGAGGCTAGTTTGGGAGATTGCGCTACTTTTCTATAAAAGGTGACAATGTAAACTTGAGTCTTATTTTCATTGTATGCATATTAACTATATTCAGTCTAGGCTGGAGGAAATAGCAGAGATTCTTAGTGTCAATAATGTTGTTCACAAGGAGGAGAGAGAGATTTTCAGTGAGGGATATAAAACCAGGACAGTTGGATACAGCTCTTGTAGTTATAGATAAATGGCAATGTAGAGGTTTGAGCAGGGACCTAGAAAAATAGGTAGGAGTATGGAGCATGAAAATGTCTCAGTGGAAGAGAAACTAGAGCGTGCTTAGGAACCGTGATGGGCTCTCAGTCCCACTGGCATAGGAAGGGCCCTTCCAGGTCTTAACTAGTGACAAGAGAATCTGGCTGAAGTGCTATGTTATTTGGAATGTATTCAATGCTAAATCTGTAGGTGACTAATTGGACCCACTAGAAAAGATGATGGGGGATAAGGACATTAGAAATTTTAGAGCACTGTGTGCTGTCAGGAAAGTCTGTTATTTCCTGTTCACAACAACATCGTGATCTGCATTTTCCACATTTTACTGCTAAGAAAACTGGGGTTTACGTGAAATAATTTACTTAGAGAGATTGAATAACTTGCCCAAGACAAATGAAATTAAATGGCAGGTTTTTTTTTTTTCCTCTGAAGTTCAGATTCTTTCTAACTTAATATAGAATGAAAATGAAAAGATAATTTCTTTTATCTGCCACTTCAGAACCATATATTTTAGATCACATCTGCAGCAAAGTCATATGACATATGTTGAAATGTTTTCATTCCTAAACAAATGAGAAGACAAAAGAAATATAGCAAGGCGATACTGTGAACAAATTATTTTGTTTTTGTAACATGCATATTTGAACTATAGTTTGAAACTATGATAGGTGAGAGAGATTTTCAAATCATGAGAAAGAAGACAGTTTTCACATTTTTCATGAATAAAAAATTAATCCCCTTGAAATTTTACATGCCTTTGTGCCAAGCCCTTTTTACTCTCTGTCATTTTGAATTACATCCTTCAGAGGAAAAGACAGAAGACATTTATAAACATAAAATTCATCTCTTAAGAAGTCATTGCACTTTTCGCTGGAAAACACGCAAGACAATTAAACTGCAACTATGACATAATAATAGCATTTTGAATGAAAAGTTAAGAGAAACATAGTCCATACATAAATACTTAAGAGAAACTTCCCCACATTTAGTGCTATTCCTTCATTCCTATTCAGCAATTATTCTGAAAAAAAAAAATTCTTACAGATGGACTTCATGAGCTGCATTTTTTGGTTGTTTAAAAATGATTAAGTTTCTTATACTATAATACTAATAGTGTGCTTTGGTCTTATGTGTGTGCCTATGTATATGTGACAGTGCTAAGCATACCTTTCCATTCATTTCCTTTTATAAATCTATTAATTGTCATATACATTTATGCCATGAAAGCATGATTTGCTGTTTTATTGTTGCAAAATAGTTCTAAGATATCAGAAGATGTAATGATGACAACAATGATATTGACTCCAGAATGAATGTATAATGCAAAATGTAAAGTGATTTGCATATATGTTCCCATTTAACACTCATAATGACTATATAGTATTTTCTTAGTTATGGGAGGAAAAGAGCAAGTCCAAGATCATGTAAACACTTAATGAGTGAATTCAAGACATAATTTTACACAGAGACTGAAGAACTCTTAACTTTCCATCACCTTCCTTCATGAAAGACAATTTGCTTTTGATGTCCCACTGGTTCTATAGATAGCACAGAAAACGCCACAAACAAAAGTACTAATTTTGTTTCAAATTTAAAAAACTAAAACTTGGCATGTTAAAAGCACTCAATAGCAGTTATATGAAGACAGCATATTAATATTTTCTTGGCAATATCTTTTCCATATATGTAACTACCATCTACTATAATCCAGAATATGTGCAGAAGATCTTCCTTTGTTAAAATAAGTTAAAGAAAATGCTGATAGTTTGCATTACTTGAATTTTAAATGACAAAACCATCTAACTGGCTGATTTAAATTATATATGATGAGATCAGATCAATTAAGTGGTGTGGTTAATATACATTAGGCAAAATATTCATACTTCTCCCACTTTGTCTTTTTCTTCTGTCTGGCAGTTTTGCAATATATATGAAAATACCTTAAGTAAAATGAAACACTGCATAAACAACATTGAATAAAAAGCAATAAATTATAGCAACTGCAAGAAAGTGTTTGCTTCTTTTTCCTTCTTCAGTATAAAAAGAGAAATGTTTGTCTGATGAGTTAAAATGCAGACAAGAGCATATTGACAATTATTTCAAGAAAATCTTCCAGTTATAAATAATATTTAAAGTAGCTCTTTTAATCAAAATACCTTTCTCAATCAAATAGCTACCAAATGCCTATTTGGACTGTTTCATACGAGGGATTTTGACTCAGCTACAAACAAATATTACATTTTGTTATAATAATTATTATAGAAATCATTGTTGTGTCCATATTAAATAATTCTTATCTATCAAAGAAAACATTTCTAAATATTAGACTCATCCCAGGAAAAAATGTTGCTATTCTGAAATTAATATAAAAAATGATCTAAATAAAATCAAAGCATCAAGCTTGGCCACACTGGCTACAAGACAATGAACAATATTTGATCTTGTTTCTTATATGAACTGTCAGTTAAAGCTACTGATCTTTGCATAAAAATATATATGCCCCTATATATTTTTCTTCTATTGTACATTAATGATACATAAAGACTTTAGGGCTAATTGCTGAAATATTAACTAAATAAATGTCGATAGCTATATATTTCCCTAATGAAAGATATTAATGTGTTTAATTAGAACGTATTTCCTCTTTTTATTCTGTGATTGCATATTTGGCTTCCAGCTTAATGTTGAATCCTTTTGTTATCTTCAAATTTATTGCATAACATTTATTTTTAAGAAATATTTAGTATAATACATAATCTAGAAAGATTTTCATTAAAATAGACATGAACTCAATTACAGCCAGATGAAACCAGTCTCTTCTCTTTGGTTGCCAGTTCGCATCCTTACACTGGAAAATGATAATCTTCTGGGCTAAAAATTTCCTTGAAACTATCTAATAGTTCACTTTGAATAAAAGCTAAAGGCTAATTGAATTTTGACAATTACTTAGGTCCAGCCATCTGAATCAAGCTAACCAACAGTCAATTGTTATGGAGATGAGTGAGATCAACCATTAAATATTCACATTATTTGCATTAAGTTAATTTACATATACAGTATGCAGTGTGAGAGTATTTTTGTATACAACCTGAGAGCTACTTTGCATGGATTTTTATGGGGCTGAATTCACATATTTGTATGTTTAACATATATGCATACACACATATACATACACTTATACACACACACAGACACACACACACACACGTATATTAAGGATAGGTGATGTTTACCAGTATGTCTTTGCTAGTAACTCTAGAGAGTATAATTTTCTTACTGAAAACCATTTTGCTTTGGAAAACACATGTTTGTGACACATTACATTTTTATTTTGCTTGAAGGTATTATTAGAACAGCTTTGCTATGTACAGGAAAGTGAGTGAAAGAACCTTAGGAAATCCTCATCCAAGTCAAGGATATGGGGAAGAATAACATCTGTGCAATATTATATATCTGTGCACACACACATGCAGTCTTATATTTATATAAACATGCATTTGTATGTTACATATACTAATATATATAGTTACATAGCATTATATGATAAAATATTTCCTGTGGTCTGAAAAGACATTCGGCTCCCTAGGATAGGCCAGAATATGTAAATATGGTGACCCTTCAGTTCTTTTCACTCTCTTTTCATAGTCTCTGTTCCTATAGGGAATGCATTACACAGCAGTCTCACCTCCCAATTGACCTGCAGATCCTGGCTCCTTGCCTACTTCTACCGGCAGGTCTAGTGCAAATAACTGACAACACCTCTGCCATGTTTCTAATGATGCCTCTGTGAGTAAAGGCAAAAGCTGACTTTCTACCCTAATCACTGGCTCCAATCTGTTACTTTAAGTAAAGGAATGAAAAAAAAAAAAAAAATGGTGGGAATTGCTCTGTAACAAATGGCAGAAACAGTATGGCCAAAAGATGGCGTCGTACGTGAAATTTACTACAGTTTAGATAAGGATTATTATTTTACCTTCTTTCAAATGTTTGAGGTGAGGAGCGGAGTGTGGAGAATTTGGTCTGCAAGTTGAACAAATGCAAGTTATGACTGTCCTTAACTGGAACCAGGTGGAAGTTTTTAATAGTATTATAAAAAATCAATAATGTGTTAATGTGTTGACAAATTCACGTGTTTTTACTTTTTAAATTTAGTTCTGATACTGATTTAACATCAACTTTTGTGCACACATTAATTCCTAAAATTAAAGTTCAACTAATATTTAAGTAATTTTAAATATATAGCAGTTTACTAGCATTTTTTGACAACTATATGAAGTCTAGGGCATTTAAGGCCTGACTTCTTTTATAAATGTCTCTGAAGTAGGGAAAGAATGCCATTTTCAGATCTAGTATTTTGTGTGCTATCCATATTTTAACCTAAATAATGTAAATAGGGACTCCCTGGTGGCGTAGTGGGTTAAAGCGCTGTGCTTTGGAGCTGTAGGCAGCTGCGACTGAGTTCTACTCCCAGCCAGGGAGATTCCCACATGGCGCAATAGACCTCTCCTGCCTCGCCCACTGCTCCCCTCAGCAGTGTATTTCCGTCTATCTGCCCGTTCTGCTCCCCACCCTGTCTCTGGTGAACCCTCTCGCTGCCCCACGCCTCTGGCCTGTACCCCAGTCTGTATGCATAAATAAATAAATCTTAAAAAAATAAAAATAAATAAATAAATAAATAAATAAATAAATAAATAAATAAATAAAATAATGTAAATATAGTATTAAGATACAACCTTCTAGGTCAGTGCCTCCCAAAGATATGAATAATAGGGGCCTCCCTGGTGGCCTGGGGTTAAGGTTAAGTCTAGTGCTACCACCTTGGTGGCCCACAACTAGAGCCAGAGTACAAACCCCAGCCAGGGAGCTGACCCACAAGGCACAGCAGACCTCTCCTATCTCACTTGTTGCTACCCTCAGCAGTGTATTTTAGCAGATCTGCCTGTTCTGCTACCTATTCTGCCTCTGGTGATTTTTCCCAAACCCTACCTCTGGCTTATGCCCCAGTTCTTCTATGCAAAAATAAACAAAATCTCAAAAAAAAAAAAAAAACCAAGATACAAATAAGGTAAAAAATAGACAATAGACCTGATATAGGTATACATGATATATCATAATTATATGTTTATCAATTACATAGCACTCTTCATTATGTGGGAAAAGTTTTAAAGCAAAAAAACCATAAATATAAAGATTAATACAATTGCACAGTTTATGTCCATATGTTATTTGGATTTCATATAAATGATAATGACACCATGTTTGCTGTTTCCGTTAATGAAAAGCAATCAAGATATAAAACTAGTTTTTTTTTTTCCTAAGTGAAATAAACACTTCTATTTTAATTCTCAAATGGATTTTTGGTCTACTTTGATTAAATAATAATCATTTCCTGAAAATAAGTCATATGAATGATACTCTGGTTTCATTTACAGCATTTCCCCCAATGATTTTGAAATTGTAATCATCTCATGGCTTCCTTGGAGTTCTGTGATGGAAGTTCTACTGGAATAAGATAGCTTGCACCCAGAAATATGATGCTGAAATGAGTGTTCTGTTAGAATCAGATGTTAGAAATCATTGTTTTACTGTGATGAAGTAGCAGCAAATGTTAATACTCTCAAACACACATTCATTATTCATTACACAGAGATAATGAGTTAATTATTTTACCTCTCTTGAGAATCACTTTTATTCATGCAAAACTGTCTTTCACATATATTTAGGTGGAGACTGAAGATTAAAATTCTTTAACTTATTTTTCCATTTTTTTAATGGAGTTAACATTGCATTATGCCATAAGTTTCAGAAATATATCAATGGTAATCAATTTATTCATATTAAACTAAATATTTTTTTAAAGATTTATTTATTCATGCACATAAGAACTGGGGTGGAGGCCAGAGGTGTGTGGGGATGAGAGGATTCACCAGAGACAGAGAGGGGAGCAGAACATGTGGATCGACTGAAATACACTGCTGAGGGGAGCAGCGGGGAGGCAGGAGAGGTCTGCTGCGCCATGTGGGAATGTCCCTGGCCAGGGTTCGAACTCGTGCTGCAGCAGCTGTGGATCGCTTCATAGTGCTGCAATTTAACTTGTTGTACAACCAGGCAGTCCCAACAATTAGAATTTTTAAATCACTTCTCATTGTTATCACTATCACTATATCACATTGTGCTTTGCTAATGAGAGCATTTTTTTTTTTTTAATGATGCTGACACATTTGGATGTCTTGCTTGGTTCTGGGCCACCTGCAGAGAGCAAAAGGTTGCAGCCTGGTGGCTCCATCACCCCAGTAAGCAATTCTCAGAATAACAGCCACTGAGCTACACCATTTATTTGCCTTAATGAAATCTGACACCTACTTTTAAATTATTTTCTTGAGCAAGATTACATAACGTTTAAATCTGAAGTACTATTAAGATGTTATCTCTAATATTATGAATATTGTCAATATCTGTAATAATGTCTAATGTCTGTGGATTCAATAAGTATTGAAATTACTTGTTAATAGTAACCTGTCCAACTCACATTAAGTGGCATTTTTATAAAGTCAAGTCTTAAAGAGGTGGCTTGAATGGTTTTGCATTCTGTAACCCTTAATTCAAATGTGAGACTTTACCTCAGATACAAGAAAATTTAGGTTCCTAAACAGACCAGCAAGTCAACATGAGACTATTCTCTCCACTTCCCAACTTCTGGCATCCTGGAAACAATGGAAGAAAATGTCTCTTGTAATAAGTTCCTTCTAGTCAGAACAAATAGATGCCAGCCACCTAACTCAACTGACTTAAATAATAATAAAAACTTTAGATCTTTGACTACAATCCCCACATACCTTTCACTTATCAACTCCTTAAGTTCACAAGTCCTCAGTCTGCTTTTCAATTTACCTGCTAGAAATGCATTAGCCAGTTTCAAGATTTTCCCCACTTGCCACTTCTCTTTATAGAATATGATTATAGTGAGAAGAATAGCTAACATGTATTGCATGTGTATTTATTTTACCATTGAAATCAACTTTTAAATCCTTATGAGTGGTTCCTAGTTATATACTATTGGAAGAAAAAACTGAAAGTAAAAGAGATAGTAAGAGATGCTGCCAGGTATTTTGTAGCTACCTATGTAATGTAACAGATCATAATTGGGTAATGTATTAAAAAGCTGTGATTTCAGATTTTTTTTTTTAAGAAAATACAGACTACTGCTTCTAACACTGAAATTCAGCCATTATGTAGGAGCACGGCCCCTTGAATGGGAGTAGGAACATCAATCAGCTTTTTTTACTAATCACCTTTGAAAAGATAGTCTCTTAAAGTCTTGTGAGTGTGCAGCAGTGTATTTCAGTCGATCCACCTGTTCTGCTCCCCACTCTGTCTCTGGTGAATCCTCTCACCACCCCACATCTCTAGCCTACTCCCCAGTTCTTGTGTGCATCAATAAATAAATCTTTAAAGAAAAAAGTCTTGTGAGTTTGTTTATATCTGTAACATGGATTGTAGAACAGAGAGCTCTGTGATTTACTCACTAGGGCCTGAGTAGGACAGATGAACTCTCCCACTCTCATGTTTTAATATCACCAAATTACCATAATAAATAGGGTGACCATATTTTTTGCCTGAGACATTTCCAGTTTATGACTGTGGTTGGGGTAATAGATTATATAGTTATCTTAAATACAGTGCTTCTGGGAGGATTTTAAGTAAAACTATAGGGTTGAAATATCTAACAATAAAGGTGTTTTTTTTTTTCTTCTATTCCATTCCAGGTTTCCCTTCTTTCCTCTGCTCAACCTAATCCCTATATCTCTTCATATCTTTCAAATCAGGATGCCACATAGTATTCCTTTGCCTTTTCCTTCCCTTTATTAGAATTCTAAATTAATGTAGGATCAAGCACAAACTAAATAAGAAAAAAATAGCTCATGTCTACATTCAAAACTGGTCGTACCACCAGAAAAAAAAGTTAAAATCTTAGAAATGTTTGTGTACGTTTTATGCACATAGGAAATAAATGGCATGCTTTATAACTCCATAGAATCATTTGTGAAGCACATTCTGATATTTCTGCCACCAAACTAACATTATAATTACAATGTCTCTGCTTATTTAAATTATAATATTCTGTTTTACTTTGGCCTGCATAAAACGGAGAGGATGAAGCAAATCTACGAATTCTTTATTTGTTTGATAGTCCCCAAATTATTACCATTGAAACTCTTTCTTCTGGACAAGTACAAAATAAGTCCCTTTTCATATGAAATCTTGATTTTCTTAGTTTTCAAAATAGTATTAGGAAGGTTGCAGACTTTGTTTAAAGGTTAAGCTTAGTTGATTACCAATGTATCTAGTCTGATCTCCACAAACCTCTTCATATATGATTTTATGACACTGGTATTCATGAGGCACATGTATTAAAATAATACTATTTAAATTTTTTTACCTACTGTCAAGAATATGTGCTCTGAGTATTTACATCATTTCCCTAGTTTTCTGTAAACGTTATCTTCACCATCTGAGATAATCAGTAGTTAAAAATGCCTGCAATTCCACACGTATATTTATTGACACTAGTCTTGATTCTTAAGAGACAAGAATTGAATAATTCTCAGACAGCAATGCCCTCTATAAGACAAATATCTAGATACATAAATATAACCACAGTACAATTCCCAAATAGGAATATGATGAGGCTAATTATTGGCATAAATATAATATGGAAATGTGATCTGAGAGGGGTCACTGGAAAATATTCCTGAAGAACATTTGAGAAGAACTGTGAGATAACAATTTACCATTAAAAGGAGGGGGGTGGCTACAAACATAAAATATATCTACATATGTACGTGCGCTTGAGTGAAAGGTCAGCATCATATGTCAATATGCTAAAAAAAATAACTTTGCTAACTCCAGAAAGTTTGAAGCAGAGAGTAGATGTATCACAAAGCCTGGGGATTTTTGGACTAGATAATTAGAAGCAGAATTGAGAGATTTGCCAGTAACAGAATGGAAAGGACTTTGTGATCTATCACATTTAGAGGATAAGTGTGATAAAGAGCATGGGCAGAATGATTTAGGTTGAAAGATGGTTTCTCTGTTGATATGCTGAAATATGAGTGAAGATGAACAGGAAATGTTTGAAAAGACAGAGACCCTCAAAGTGAAGTCAGAGTCCAAAAATATTATTGAAAAACAGAAATACAGAAGTGATGAATGAGGTCTAAGACCTGAATAAAATTAATCAGATTTAAGAAGATATAACTCTCCTTAAATATTGCTATAGGAAAATCCAGGAATGAGAATGAAAAGAGATATAAGGAGAATCTTAAATATAACCACCTCAAATCTTTAATACATACATTTCTGACTATAGTGACAATTTATAATCTGATTTGAAGGCATTTTGAATTTACATTTATTTCACTTGGTTTAAATTTCTCTATTTCATATCTGCCTAAATAATAGTACTAGCATTTATATAGACAATAACATTATACTTCTAAATTTTTTTCTTTATGAGAGTTCAACAGAATATACACATTACTGAAAACAAAATATTTTGTGCATCAGAAACATTTTATTAACAAATATCAGACATAATAAGTTATATCATTGAATAACAGCACTTCACTGATTTCTAGTTTTATTGAAGTAAATGCAGTAAATCCTGTATCAAAATGTTGAACTGTATAACGGGTATATAAACATTTAACCTTTTCCCTCAAGTTACCCTGCTTAAAGGGGAAATTGTTATGTTAATGGGCAGTTATACTGCTTGATTAAAATAAGAGAATTATGCACACAGTGAAATTTAAATATTTTAGAAGGGTACCTTAACCATTACAGACTATGTCAGAGAATTTTGGAGAAAATAATGTGAAATATGAAACCTGTCATAAGAGCTAGCTATTCTGGGGCCTCCCTCATGGCATAGGGGTTAAATCTCAGAACTAATACCACTACAGCCCGAGCACCTCTGGCCTACACCCCACTTCTTCTATGCAAAAATAATAAATAAATAAATGAAATAAATAAAAGAGTTAGCTATCAGAGTGCAAACATGTACCAATATATTTAAACCATTTCAAAAATATGATGGACTATTTCAAGAATTATGAAACAATAAGAGTGTTGAAAATAATCAAAAATCATTTTAATTGTCCTTGAAAGAGTGATGAATAGAATTTATATGCAAGGAGATGAGGAGTAATAGGCAAGTGGAATATTTTAAGCAAAAGTAACAAATGAGGGAAGAAATATTTGAGTGATAAAATTGAGGCAAAAGCAGAAAATTTAAATCGTGTATATTTATGATGTATGGATATATGATGAGTATTCAGAAACATTTTTCAGGTCAATTCATGAGTGCTATTGAGAGAAATAGTTTTGACTAAAAGATTATGTGTGAAGAAACTTACCAAATTTTACTTTTCTAAATTATTCTATCTCAAAGAAATTTGTGTAAACTAAAGCAGTTTGGTAAATAAATATTCACCAGGGAATTTGAATTGCATGCATTTTTCAGGAACTTAATTTATGTTATATTTATTTATAATTTATAATAAAACCTAGTATGTCATATTTTTGTGAAACTACTGGGCAATATTATTTAGAACTATTACTGTATTTTGAAAGCTGGACCTAATATTACATAGACAAAGACAAAAGAAAAGCTTACATATTTAACGGAGGTTTTAAGGGATTATCACTCCATAAAATGGATGAACAATGGGAAGTTATTGATGTATTTGAAATGTTGTGAACTCTTGCCAAGATTTCCATCATCCTTACTATTTATTATATAATGGGTAATGAACATAATGGTTATATAAATAATATGTATTAAAATACATATTTTTGAGAACAAGAAACATTTTATTTTGTTAGTCATTAAGTAATATAAGTGGATTGTAATTCACAGTTCATTTGAAATTGATTTTGGTGGGATTTCCAATGCAATTTATTGGGAAGAAAAATCATAAAAAGCATTTTTTGTAAAAAATATAGATATGTGGGTTAATTGAATCTACAAATTAGTGGAATGATAGTATTAACTTTCTAAATTTATGCTTAAAAGGTGAGTCATATAATAAGGAAGGTAGAATTGGAAGAACAGAAAGAGATGTCATAACTTTTCCTTCCTTTCTTGGGTACAAAGAAGTCATTTTATCTATCCAGCTACATCCCCTTCCCAGAAGCTTTTTATATTTCCTAATCCACTTTTCTCTCTACATTTTCTGATTTTGTTCTCTATGCAATAAAAAGAGAAATATTCTCCAACCCTATCCAAACCACTCAATCAACCCTTAATTCAGTGTAGCTAAAATTAAGAATTTTTAATTGTTTGAATTTTAAGAAGTTTATTTGTGTACCCAACATTCTCTATTTACTTGATTGGCATTCAGGTAAGAAAAACAAGGGAAGAGAGATGGGTGGACCAAAAGAGGAACTGAAGTTTAGATCAGAGATGCCACTTGATTTGTTTTACCTCACTGCCTATGAGTGACTAGTCTCATGCTCCCTGAATTCATCATTGACAGTTGAGAGATGAGTGTACTTGAGATGACCCTACCAGACTATTTCAGCCAATAAATAGTATGCATCTCCTCCCAGCTCTCTGTTCAGTGTTCAATGCTATCACATTGACTTGAAATCAGCCATGATGGGATCCTCATACCACAGAAATTGACAAAAACTGAAAAATCAAGGTCCACATCTATTTTCCCTCCTAACTATACTCTGATTTTTAAATGTTTACTAAGACATCACTGACTGGGAATTATAATAATAATATATATCTCATAATTTTTAAGTGAGGATAAAATTAGCTAATAATGGGAGCTGCTTAGGAAAGTACCTGGGAACTAGAAAGCACTCTACAAATTATTGCCAGTAGTTGCAATAATGGTAATAGTAGCAATCTCATGTCTATTTAACCTAAAGGGTAATCGCTACTTAAAAAGTTCTTCCTTTCCTTCATACTGACATTCAGATTTTCTGCAAGTTCATACATTCCCTTGCAACAGAGATCCCCTTGATAGAAGGAAGGGAGTTTCTGAGAATAATAAAAATGGCCACTTCTGTCCTTGCAGCTCAACATGAAAAAGAAGTTGTAGGTGGCAGGAGGGCAAGCAGAGAAGACACATGAAACAGTGAACAAACCACTGCAGTGACAGAATATTGGTGCGAGTCCTTTTGTCTGTGACGTGTTGTTGAAGGTCACTGTGAAAAATAGTAAAACATGGGTATATTTAAGTGATTTTAGGAGGTAAAAATACCAACCATACTAATGAATTTGCTACAGGAAAGGGGGATTCCCATTTGTTAAGCTGGAGAGATGGGGACCCTATTTGCTGAGACAGTGACTATTAGGAGGCTTTTTCTGGGAGCATGTAATCTATAAATGCAGGTTTGAATAAGTAGGCCAAGGTTGAAATGCCTTGGACATTTTGGGATAAGCTCAAATTTTGCCAGGATTGAATCAAAATCAAAGTACGTAAATAGAGTGAAGTTAAAATATAATGTTTATCCTAAGGGCGTTACGTGAAGTCAAGGTGACAGCTGAAATATCTGGGCCAAGGAGAACCTGAATAAAGAAGCCTGAAACAATGGTTCTTGACTATGATTGTAAAGTAGAAAAGGAGGGAATTTAATCAATCCTATTGTTTACATCTAAATCCTGAACAATAAAATTAGAATTTCTTGTGTGGTCTGTGAGGTGGGCGAAGTCCAGTATTGCATTGGCTCTCAGATGTTAAGGAGAAATGGGCTTCAAGAAAGATGGAATAACCAAAAGTGTGTTTTTTTAAAGATTATTTATGCATACAAGCTGGGGTACAGGCCAGAGGCGTGGGGCGGCGAGAAGGTTCATCAGAGACAGAGTGGGGAACAAAACAGGCAGATCGCCAGAAACACACTACTGAGGGGAGCAGTGGGTGAGACAGTAGAGGTCTGCCGCACTGTATGGGAACATGGGAATCTCCCTGGCCAGGCATCTGTCAACAGCTGCCAACAGCTCCACAGCGCAGCGCCCAACTACTGCGCCACCAGGGAGACCCTAACCAAAAGTGTTTTGAATACTGCTGAGAAACTGTCACTGCATTTAGAGACCTGGATGTAATCGCGGTCTCAGAAGAACTTAATAGAGGGGTGGGTCCTGCTTTTAAGGAGAGGTAAAGCTCATGGTGGAGTGATTTTTAGGTATAAATAGGTAGCAGTGACTATCTTTGGGAAGTTTTTTTGTAAACAAAAATATAAGGGAGTTGCTGCAATAAGATTTGGGGATAGTGGAAAATTTTTGTAAATAACCAAATATAAGTAGTTTGTGTCTTCTCCAGAATAGCATCAATTTAGAAGTATTGATGAAGAGAAAATAGCTTCTCGTAATAACCTCTCGTAAATAGTTGATATTTACACATTTTTAGAGTTTGGTGTGAGGAATCAGAGAAGGTGACCTCAGGTGAAAGGAGAGGAGGTGGGCCTCCCTGTTGGTGCAATGGGTTAAGTCACAGCAGTATGAAGCTATCCAGAGCCACTGCAGCACGAGTTCGATCCCCCGCCAGGGAGCTTCCCACATGGTGCAGCAGACCGCTCCTGTCTTGCCTGCTGCTCCCTACAGCAGTGTATTTCAGTTGATCTGCCTGTTCTGCTCCTAACCCTGTCTCTGGTGAATCTTCTCAACCCCTCACACCTTTGTATGCATAAACAAATAAAAAAATCTTTAAAAAAAAAAAAAAAGGAGAGGAGGGAAAGAAGCTTCCCGACATAACAATAGGTCTATATTGAAGTTTCCACTGTACATTAAATCACAGTGGATACTACCTAGCACAGTGGAGTCCCAGAACAAAATTGAGAATTCACAGTAGAAATGTCAGAATGCATTTAATACTCTTGAATCCCTCAATCACAGCAGCTCATCTGTTTCACACATTTCATAATGCGTGAAGTAAAGGGAGAATTCTGTGTGGAAGTATTTCTTGGAGAATGTCATGCAGAATCCCCATCTATAACAGTAAGGGCTGTCCTCCCTTCTTTTCTCTGGTTTAGCAAGGGTAGACTTTCCTGCAACAAGGACCAGTAACAAAGTTGAATATATTTCCTAGAACCTGGAGGAAACCCTCAGACTGATGCCTGTGTTGTGTTTGTGAATGACAAAGTGTCCTGGGAAAGAGCAGAGGAGTAGGGTGGATTTTTTCTAGAAAAATAATTACATGACAAAAAGAAGGGATTAGAATGTATAAGCAGAAAGGAAAACCAGGGCCTCCCTAGAAGTGCAGCGATTAAGTGATGCACTGTGGTGCTGTTGGCAGCAGCGATGCGAGTTTGATGCCCGGCTGGGGAGATTCCCACATGGCGCAGCAGACCTCCTGCCTCGCCCGCTGCTCCCCTCAGCAGTGTATTTCACTCAGTCTGCCTGTTCTGCTCCCGCTCTGTCTCTGGTGAGCCCTCTCGCCACCCCATGCCTCTGGCCTGTACCCCAACGTGTATGCATAAATAAATAAATCTTAAAAAAAAGAAAGAAGTGAAAACCAACCCACAATCCTTTTAAGTCCTGCCAAAGGTTTTCCCTCAGGTGAGAATTGGTGTGTGGGATGGATAGTGGACAGATGCACATCCAGATCCAGAGACTGGCTGGTGGTACATCAAAGCAGGGGCGATGCCTTTGCATGGGCCTTATAGTGGAAGTATCCATCAGCCTCTGGAAGTGTCAGTGGGAAAGTCAATCTCAGGAAGCAAAAGCCATCAAGAGAGAAGAGCTGACCCCCTCACTTTATTGCATCCTGCGGTGACTCAAGAGCTGGTGTGGGGATGGTGAGCCAGGAAAATCTGCCAAACCAGCCATAGCCCATCTGCTGCTGGCCTGGTTGGTTTGGAGACAGGGTGGCAGACAGACGTCTTCATTTTGCAAAGGTCTGAAGTACTAATTAATATGATATATTAGAAATGTTTACTTTCTAAATGTAGATTTGGAAAATCTTCAATTTTAGGAATTTGGGAAAAATTCTTCAATTTTAGGAATTGAAATGATGTTTAATTACCAATTATTTAAAGGTGAGAAGAAGCATCTTTAGCTCACCATAGTTTTCATGCCACAAAAAAAAAAAAAACAAAAAAAAACACAACTTAACTAAAGAAAATCTAAATGAGCAGCGTCGGGCAAAGGAAAAATAACATGCTTTGTTATATCCCGCATGCTGTGCTTTTTCAAGCGAACTGTGACATGAGGTGGGATTGTTTGAAGTTTCAGGAAGCTGAGTTCTCTCCTATGTGATCTGATTTTATTTTCTCTGTGCAATAGGAGACAAGGTCACCAACTGAGAATGCACGTAGTAAAAACAACAAAGCAGAGGTTTATGGAGAGTAGATCATTTTAAAATAGAAGTCACATAGTAAGGTAATGTTACCTTTGCAAATTTGTATGCTATGCAACCCATCTTGAAGGTGCATTTGAGGTTAGTGATCAAAATGTAAATTGATATTTAGCTGTTCTTCTGGTTCTCCTAGTCACCCACACCTCTTCCTTGAGAAGAAGCATAATCACCATCACGTAGTTTGGGTTTTACCAGATTCCAGTAATAATGGAATTGTGCAGAATAGATAGGTAATAGGTTAATATAATGTTGAAATGATAAAGCTTGTGTTTCCACTGGATGAGGAAAGAAGACAGGAAAATGATACTGGATTGCAGGATGTAGAGAGATTAATATACTGGCACTGAATAACTGAAGTTATTTAAATTCATCTTAAGCTTATGTTTATTGATATTGCCGCATCAATATCCAATATTATGGCCTCCCTGGTGGTGCAGGGGTTAAAGTGTGAGCACCATCAAGCTACTGCCAGCCACTGCAGCATGAATTCATCCCAGGCCAGGTTGCTGACCCACATGGTGCAGCAGACCTCTCCTGTCTTGCCCACTGCTCCCCTCAGCAGTGCATTTCAGTAGATCTGCCTGTTCTGCTCCCCACTCTGTCTCTGGTGAATCCTCTCACCCCCCGCACCTCTGGCCTTCACCCCAGTTCTTGTATGCATAAATAAATAAAATAAATGTTTGAAAAATATCTAATATTGAAGTTGACAGGCCCGAGTGGAAGTAATTGAACAAATAAAATGGGAAGGCAGAGGGCTATGCTCACATTGGCTTTGTCAGCTGGCTGCTTCTGTTTGGGATGTTTTGTGCCACCTGATCTCACAGCTCCAACTTCACCTAATTAACTCAGGTCAGATTCTCAGCTTCAGTATCCTAAAAATGAGTACTCTGGTTTTATTTTCCTTTATAGTATTGATGTTACTTCACAGTATTACTCTGTGTGATTATTTAATGTCTAACCCTCTTACTACTCTGCAATGCCATGAGGATAAACGCAATCCTTTTCAGTTTCTTGCATTGTTTCATAGGGGAAGCTACTAAAAACCACAGTGGAATCAGGTCTCTTTAATCTGTCTTATAACAATAAGTCTGCTCTGCAAATTAATTTGGAAAGGACAAACAATATCTCACACAAATTTCTGTGTTAAGTTTGACTTCTCTGATCCAGAAGGTTTGGAACAATGAGTTGCTAATTGTAAGGGAGAACAGAAATGCTGCTATCATTAAATATAAATTTCTAAAATGTAATCCATTAACATTGATGCTATTGTCTGTGTCTTAATTCAGATAAGCGTATATGGCTACTTCAAATCTGGGCAGTTATAACCTTTTAAAAGTAAGTGATATAGACAATAGAGTAAAGCTTAGATTCCAAATACTTGACATTTCTAAAATTTTGTTCATTCTAGACTCATGCTAAGAATGAGCAGATGTCTCTGTTATTACTGAGAAATCCCATTCTCTGTGAGTTTAGAATATGCTTGACTGAGATATAGCTGAATCCAACTTTGTTATCAGGATGGTTCTTCCTATGGACTATATTTCTATTACTTTAATTTGGGCTTGTTGAAAATATTCATAGCTTCAGGCCTGTGAATAAGTAAGTAGAGGGCACAAAATGTTCTTCAGCCACCAAAATATTTTTATTTCTGAATCCACCAATATTCAAAATATAGGAAAAAATGATTCAGTTCAAAGTAAAATGCCCTTACCATCATTCTCGCTTTCATCTCCATACCTCTACTGGCATTTTCCTCTTGTCTATTACTATTCCGATAGGAAAATATAGCTTTATGTAGAGTATCTGCAAAAATATGATTTGAGAATTAAATAGTCAATATAGATATCAGTTGTGGAGTTCCATGCATAGTACATAAGTGACTTTTCACAATTAAATCTATAAAGCATATATTATTTTATTATTATTGCAACAATTTTAAAGATCAAGAAAAGACATATCAAGAAGGATGCCAAAAATCACACAACTAATAAGTGTTTATGACAGGTCACAGTTTAGGTCATTTCATCTTATACATACATATACATTGTTGTTAGTTCCTTTTTTATGTGCTTTTTTGCCTAGTATTTGCCTAAGAGCTTAACTCTAAAATATTCATATATCAACATTTTATTTCGTGTAATTAGATGATAAATCACACATATCATATATACTTGATCACTGAACAATTTAACGTTTGAATTCAATCACTGATTTTTTTTTGCAATGTACATTATTTTCTAAAGTTTAAATGTATATGGTGTTTAGTTTTCTCAAAATGTTTGACTTTTTTTTAGATTTATTTATTTGTTTTTGCACAGAAGATCTTAGGCCAGAGATGCGAGGGTGTGAGAGGGTTCACCAGAGACAGAGGGGGGAGCAGAACAGGCAGATCAGAAATACACTGCTGAGGGGAGCAGCGGGCGAGACAGGAGAGGTCTGCTGCGCCATGTGGGTGAGCTCCCTGGCTCGGGATCAAATTCAGGCATTAGCAGTGATAGGCTGAGACTTCACTCCTAAGCCACCAGGGAGTGCTGTTTGACATTCTTATCAATTTGGAATAATTTCTGCAATTGCCTTCCAATATTTCTAATATCTTTAAACTTTACTTACCTCCAAATTAGTCGTCATGTACAAGTACGTTTTTTGTGCAGTTGGACACTGATATCTTATGTGTTATTTCTGAATAGCTCTAGAGCAGTTATTTCTAAAACCATGAAATAAATGTATTTCAAAGGAGAATTTGTTCTCCTTTGGAGAAATTGGTCATCCAATTTTCTTTTTACTTTCTATTCTTATTACCAAATGGTAATACAGAAATACATGATTCATTCATTCGTTCTGAACATATTTATTCAGGCTCTGTAATATTTATTTCTGAGTAAATTGTAGCATATTCATTTATATTCATTAAATATTTATTTTTTAGTGTTTTTCTTTATACTTGGAATTTTTTTCAAATAAATGTCCTCAAATTAAAAAAGCAAGAATTATATTTTATATCTTTTGTTCTCAGGTATCAGTAAATGTTCCCCGACACACAGCTTAGTGTGAGTGCTAATAATCAAAGTATAAATGTCAGAGTTTCCAAGAGGATCCCTACCTAACCTACAATTCAGTAACAGATATTTTTCCCTTTCTTATTAACAGGAAATGTCTGTAAGTAGTTATAGAATGTAATCACTCTAACTTCACCTTTATTCAATTTGTACAATTTTCACCTCCATGAGAACATGGTTCATTTTTAAGCATGGCATGTATATATGATGAATATGCAAGTATGTATTCTTATCGCTGCTGTGAACAATTTCTTGTCACCTGTTTTATTTCTTAATCTGTGTTGAACAGGTAGTGCCATTAAGATGTTTCATATGCGTCAAAATTAGGATGCCTGCAAGATGATGGCAGCGTAATTGCATAGTACATCATAAGCCATTCCTCTTTGGCACAGCTGAAGATTACTTCAGTTTTGAAATAATCTGAATGACCCCGATTTTATTGCTGTTGAGTTTCTAGAAAATGATAAAATGTCAAATCATTGGAAATAAACCAACAGGACCTAAACAATCTGACATGACTAATGCATAGTTTCTCTGACTTGTTCCATATTCTGCAGACTTTATTACCAACTATAATATTTTATTGAGAAATGCTGGTCTTAACGAATGTGCCTTCCACCTTACTAAAATGCATGTCTGCTATATAAAGAATAGAAAATTCAGTGCTGTGTACATCTGTGCTTTATGTATATTAAAACCTACATGCACAAAGAAGATGTAAGTGGTGAATCACTGTTTACTTCTATTATGTCTTAATTTTGATAGGGAATGTTAGTAAATACTATTGACCGTCTATTTTTGGCAATGCCACTATTCAATTTATCACAATTTTCAATGCTACTCAATAATTATAAAATGGTGAGCACACTGTATGTGGGCACCTTAAAAAAAAAAACTGCTAACTTTTGGCAGGGTGATGCAAACAATAGCTTTCTGTACATTTATTGTTATTGGCCTCATAAAATGTTCACTTACAAAATACAAAACTCATATCTCAGCATAGTCTTGAAAAAACTATATAGCATCTATATAGCATGCTGATCTCATCTGTGTCCTTCAGATTACCTTCAGAGTTTTAAAAATTCCTTTCATGTTGGATGGTGTCAATGCTGCAAATCTTTTCAACTTTGCTAACGATAATCCCTAGGTGATGCCAGCCAAGATTATTTCACTTGATTTCTGCCTCTTTTATTTTTGCTTCTTTTTGAAAGAAAAGCTAACCCATAAGGTAATAAGTAACTTGAAGTTGCTCCTATTTAAATGGGTCAAAGAATAATTTAGCAGAGATATTATTCATACTTAAAGTCAGAGGGCCACACTTGCCTCAAGATTCCGGCTAAGCCTCCCCTCCCCCCAACTCCACAGATGTCCCCCTACCCCTCCCCCCTTCACTGTAGGCCATATTTGAAATTTGAAATCATCTGTAACGACAGCTTCCTAACTCTCTGGAAACTTAGTCTGCTATTTAAATCTTCGATAATTTTAGACATACATTTTTTAACTAAATATACTGTTGGGGAGGATTTAGAGTACAGTATTCCACATAGACCTGTATTTCTCGTTTTTTATCAGGAATTATTCAAGATATTTCCTTTGTTCCATGATATACTCACTGATGTGCCTTGACATTGGCCGTGAGCAGAAATGCAAGATTCTTGATGTTTCTTCAGATTCTTTGTCACAATCACACAAGGACAGCTAAGGATGTGGACATGTTACTGATAAATCATTTTTCTATTTAGGTGCTATTAAGAAAGAAAGAAAAAGGGAAATTAAAAATAACTCATGTTATAATAATAATATATGTTTTATTCATATCATCTATTACAAAAATCTCTAAATTTTGTTTACACATGTATACATTTTTATTTTTCAGGGCTATTACAATATTTCATGATTCTGGAATATTTTTATCAACAGGAACTTTTCTAGGTTTTTCTGATCAGTTTTAAATTCATAGTAATATAGGTGCTCCACCTGATGGTAAAAGAAATAAACATTTCTTTTTCCTTTTTTTTTTAAATACCAAGAAAATAGAAAAACTGAAATTTATGTCTTTATTTTTAAAAGTATATAAAAGTACCTAGTGGGCTTCCACGTAAAATTTTGCTAATCATAATTTGAATAGTCTATACTATACTATATTTAAATTCAATATAAATTGAGAATTTGATTACCCATATATTTAATTTACAAGTTATTTTTAGTTTTATGATTTACACTAATTGAGTAAAAGGCTCAACTCTTTTTATCATTATTATATGTATCTTTTATCTGGTTATCTTTGAAAACATTACTTTCTATAAGTTTCTATCAGTCTATCCTTTTTATCCATGTCATGTATTCTGTATTGTACTGTATTATTAGCAATTAATTTCATGAATACCCCTTTCACATTTGATATTATATGCATGTCAATGTTGTTAATATGTCAAGTATTTCCTCCTCACAGTAATTTTAACACCCTCTACTATTTATAATGTCCATTTAAAATTCTAAAAGAGAATTTATTAGTGAAAAGTGAAGTTTATACTTCCTATCATAATGTTTGACTGAAATTTGTCTTTTGATTTCACATTATATTTTAAATGTCATTTCATCCTATAGGCTTTATTATTCAAGATGGTAATTTGCTATATATTATGCTAGTTCCACTGTCAGTATGACTTATATATGTCTTATCAGGCATTTTCCATCTGAAAGTTCCTGAATCATCCCCTATCGGATCAGCTATTGGAAGAATAAGAGCTGTGGATCCCGATTTTGGGCAAAATGCAGAAATTGAATACAATATTGTTCCAGGAGATGGGGGAAATTTGTTTGACATCGTGACAGATGAGGATACACAAGAAGGAGTCATCAAATTAAAAAAGGTACATAGAAAAGATTTTGGACAGATGAGTCCCCAATAGTAAATAACAGAAAACATACAAACTGAAAATGACAAGTAGAAAAGTAAACCTCATTTAATTTATCACTGTTTTTCCCTTTCCTTCAAAAAAATTCACTCTACCCCCAAAATGTTACAAATTTAATAATTGGCATTATTTTTACCTACCTGGTGTATTTTTGCTTTTAATACCATTAGTCAAGCTGCTCTTCCCATGTTTGCCCAGGAATTCTGAATTGTATCAAAAAACAATATATATGGTAATGAAAATCATCATGAAAAGAAACACAAATTATATATATATATTACTTGTCATTTTTATTCTGACTATTGTGCATAAATTTTGCCTTTTCTTGAAATTATTTTAGCTGCAAGATCTCATTCAGCAAAATTATATTTTCATGTTGAATTTTCAAAGTATATATAAGAAAATTTGTGTCAAATTCTTGTCAGATTCATTCCTTTATTTTTTGGTGCGTCTTGCTTACTTTATTCTATTTCTATTCAGCAGCAAGTCATTGAAAATTATCACTTCACTTTTCTTTAAAGAGATCTTAAAAATAAGAATGACATGAAAATGGCTTTCCAGACATCAATTTAAATGGAATGAATATAAATTCTCCTAGTAATATGAAAAAATAAAAATAATTTCACATCAGTAGTTCATAAAATTTAAGTGTGAAAATTTACAAAGTAAAATTGAGGCATTAGAATTATCAATACCATGTGTGATATGTATGTTTATAGATATAGATATAGATATATAGTTATATACTTTATACATCTAGTTAGATATTTTTATTTAAACAAATTTGCCATCAATGCCAAAAATATTGCTAAATATCAATTTGAAAAAATGTGTGGCAATTTTAATTTTTTTCTTAAGAATTTAATTCTTAATAAAAATTAAAAGGAAGTGATATGTTAACTAAAATGCTTTATATTGTGTCTAAATGGGTTTCTATTTAAAAAGGGATTCAGTTGTATAAATCAACATTGTATAAATATTCCTTTGTTCTCATCACTATAGCAATAAGAACATGTTTTTTATCTTATGAAAAAATAGTCATTTATTTTGTTAAATTATTTGAAAATGTTCTATCTTTTATCGAGATTAAAATTGAGATTTGTGAAATTATGACTTTATTTAACTTTGATTTACGTAAGTGTAGAAAATCTATTTGGCAAGTGCACCTCCAATTTAATTTTTTGTCTCCTATAGTGGTATATTATTGTTATCCATGCTGGCATGAAATTTATTTTCCAAATGAAATTTAGTGCCTATAACTAACATTCTTTCAGCCATTCAATGGATATTGATGGTATGGTGACTAAATCCCGGATCAGACTCTAGAATCTAGAGAAATAGCAGTGAAGAAAATGGACATAGTCCCTGTACTCAGGAACCTTCCATTCATTTGGGAATCCAGGTGATAAATTAAAAAGTACTGTCAGTAATCAAAATTTAAAACATAAAGCAAGGTAAAGGGCTTACAAGTGGACAGTGATGGAATCTTATATTGATAGTCAGAAAAGGATTTACTTTCAGGTTGAAATTTCAGCAGAGACCTGAATGATGCAAAAATGAACATGTGGTGTCTCATGCTGAGTGTTCCAGAATGGTTAGGATTCAGGTGCCAAATTTCTGCTCTGGGCAAGTCCTGGGAGAAGTTTGTGGGGCTGACTGCAGTGAATGAAGTGTCTGTGTAGAGGAAAGTCCATAATGGAGCACCTGGTCTGCAAGGGTCCACACTTGACTTAGGTCAAGATGGGGAAACCACTGTTGAGTTTTAATTTTTTTATGTATTTATTTATTTATTTTTGTTCAAGCTAGGGTACAGGCCAGAGGCACGGGGCGGCGAGAGGGTTCACCAGGGACAGAGCGGGGAGCAGAACAGGCAGATCAGAAATACACTGCTGAGGGGAGCAGCGGGCGAGGCAGTAGAGGTCCGCCGCGCCATGTGGGATTCTCCCCAGCCGGGCATCGAACCCACATCACGCACTGCCGACAGCTCCACAGCGCAGCGCTCAACTGCTGCGCCACCACGGAGGCCCCCACTGTTGAGTTTTATATCTAGTTACCTTTCCCCATGTAAAGTTAGGTTATTCTGACTGTTCTGAAAAGACTAACTAGAAAGTGAGGATAGAAATAGGCCAGAGAGGGGCCTCCTAGGTGACACAGCGGTTAAAGTCTCAGCACTATCAAGCTATTGCCAGACACTGGGGCCTGGCCTGAGTTTAATCGCCAGCCAGGGAGCTGACCCACATGGTGCAGCAGACCTCTCCTGTCTCACCCTTTGCTCCCCTCAGCAGTGTTTTTCAGTGGATCCATCTGTTCTCCCCGTTCTGTCTCCGGTGAATCCTTTCATCCCCCACACCTCTGGCCTGCACCCCAGTTCTTGTATGCATAAATAAATAAAAATAAATCTTTAAAAATAAATAGGCCAGTCAAGTGAATGTAGAAATCCAGGAGACTAGTGACAGAGATATGGATGCTGATGTTGTAGCAATGGAAATTGTGAATTGTGAAAAATGGTGAGATTTTGCTATATTTTAAAGGAACAACCAGAATGATCTTTATAAATATTCTGATTATCTAGTAAATGTCATAAAGCATTTGAATAGATTTGCTTTCAATTTTTTAACGTGTTTTATTTAGTCTTTAAATGAATAAACCACCAGAAGTAATTCATAACTGCTAAACTATTGTTCTGTTGGAAAACTAAATTGCCACTTGCAAAGAACATTTGCTGAATCTATTTTTTAAAAGATTTATTTATTTTTAGGTGACAATGGTTTAACAGTGTTCTAAGTGTACAGGCTTCATCAGGGAAATTGCTTTGCAGTATTGTCATTAACAATATCTTTATTCTGATTTTATTATCAGGGAAATGTTAGCCTCATAAAATATATCTGGGAGTATTCCCTCTTTCTCATTTTTTTTGAAGAGCTTGAGATTATTGGTCTTAACCCATCTTTGATGGTTTGGTAGAACTCGCTTGTGAGACTGTCTGGTTCTGGTCTGCAGTTTTGATGGAGACTTTTGGTTACAGTTTCAATTTCCTTGCTGATCAGTCAATTCAGATTTTCTATTTCTTCCCTACCCAGTCTCAGGTGGTTGTATATTTCTAAGAATGTGTCCATCTCTTCTAGGTTGTTCAATTAACCAACCAGCTGCAATGTTCATAATAATTTCTTAGGATCCTCTGAATTTCTGAGACACCTTATGATTTCTCCTGCCTTGTTTCTGATCCAACTTGAGTGAGCCTAGCTAGAGTGCTTTCTGTTTTTTTCTTCGTGAGCATCACTAGAGCTTCTATTTTGTTGATTATTTTTTTAAGAACCAGCTTTTTGATTTCATTAATCTTTAGACTGTCTTTTTGAATCTTTAAGATATAAATGAGGAGGACAAAAATTTTAAATCACGTATCTGTCTGTCTGCGTCTTTCTAATAACCTGTCTACCTACCTGGTATATATGTTGTAATGTGTATGTGTGTGTACATATACACATACATATATGACTTGATTAAACATAGCATTATGATTTTATAAAAATAACACTATGAGAAAATAGTTGAATAAAGTATATGAAAAACTGAAAAATAATTTAAACAACTGCAGTTCTTTAGAGTTTTATTATTTTTGAAGACTATTATAGAACTATTTCTGCATATATTTTGTAAGTTTTCAGAAAATTTTATCTTGCACATATCATTAAGAGTCCTATAAATTTTGGATGTATGATAATAAATATGTATGTAAACATCAACAGCAGTATTTCATTTCCATAATGTTCTTGAAATTACTCTGTGGAAACTTTCCCTTCTATATCTCGTCATAGAAGTGCAAGAAGAGTTTTCATGAGAAATCAAATTCACTCAGGAATTATGTTAAGTATACTAAATGTACTGAGAATCCAAAAATATGCATTTTCCACTTGAAGATGCAGCTATTTACTAAATGCCTGTTGTTTAATTGTTTGACAAACATTACAGTATGATATTCTTTGTTTTCAGAGAACTTTTATTTTTTTTAAATTCAATTAAAAACAAAAAATGTTCTCTGAGGCACAAATGTTGTTATTTTACCTTCAGAATTTTTGTTTTCCCTTTGTTATTTTCCCCTCTCTCCGTTTTCTCTATAAAGGGAGGGTCTAAGTGGACAAAAATGATGGTCAGGTTTATATGAGCTGAGATGAAAAAAGACATTTTTATTTATTTTATTTTTTAACCTCAACTTGGATTCAGTTTATGAGCACTGTGACAGAATGCCATTTCACTGTGTCACTTTGAATTCAGAATAACATTATGAAACTTTATAAATCTCTCCAAGGCACAAGTTATTGGTTTTGGAAAAAAAACATAAAACGATTCTTATTCTACTTTATGTCATATTTCACTGAGCAAAGTATAAGCAAGTAAATAGTGCCTATATGTTGTTATGTATTAGAGCAATTAAAACCTAACAAAAAGGATAATAAAAATTTTGAATTTTATGCCATATCTAAAAATTTGGAGAGGGCTTACATTTTAAATGAGAGAAAAAGATGTTTTAAATTCATTTTAAACAGTTGTGATTGCCCCCTTAAATGAATAACTAAATGAAATGAATTTTTTCCTAATGAATAATTGAGACTAAAATATGTCGTTATTTAAGATAAGTGTATTTAATACACATATAAATAGAAAGTTATTTGATTTAAAAATAACTTGTTTAAGGATGAAAATACAAATACATCTATAGAAGCATTGTGGTTTTCTTGTTCCCGAGTAAGACGTTTTCTTGGTCCTGATTAAGACTCAGAATAGTAAGTGATGCAAAGTTAGAATTTGATAAGATACAATTTATGTTAAGTCATGCAAAGTTACGATTCTAACATCTTATATACGTTCTCAATAAAAATGGTTCTGTATTATTTTTATAGCCAATATCCAATGTAAGCTAGTAATGGTAGCATCTATTTAATATTTTTAAAAATATAGAATTGTTTGCTATTTATGTAAAACAAATAAAAATATTCCCATATTTAAAAATCCTTACTATTTTGATGTTACTTGGGAACATCATTTCATTTTTAATGACTGATCAGATTGAATTCTAAACAAAATTATTTTCTTTTTTCTTAAAAACATGAGGTAAAATAATTTATTCTTCATCAGGACATTTTAATAAAGCGATTAAACTCTCTATGGTACCATTGGAGCTTTATATTTTACTTCTGCCCTGTTAGTCAGTAAAACTCATGTTATTTTGTTTTTTTTTTTTTTTTTCCTTGAGGCCCTAAATGGTAAGAAAGTGTTTTCATCTGAAATGATTCGATAGCATAGCACCATCATGTGGTTAACTTTAAGATAGCACTTAGGGAAAAAATAAAATTGAAATAACTACATACCTCAGTGTATTAAATTTAAAATACTCCCATCTTTAACCATTCCAAAATGCATAATTTCAAAGTACAGTAAGTGATGTCACTTGTTTCTCTAAATATTGCATTCCTGGTTTTTTGTACATATTTGTCTTAACCTTCTTTTTAAACTTTTTACCTAATTTCCCTAATGTCTCATCAACTCTAAATTAGCCACCAGATTGGCACACCTGATACAGATCGTTTTGCAGTTTCATTGACGTCTCCATACATTTTAGAGTCTTGTCCATTCAAAATGTCTAAAGCTAAATGCCTTCTCTTCTTTCAGCAAAACCCTGGCTGCTCCTGTTTTCTCCTGGAGAAGGTTCCACCTTGTTCCAACTCCTCATCCAGAAACCACAGCTTTTCTTAAGATAGTCCTTTGGGCATTAACCTGCCAGACAGATTGTAAAGATCAGCCACTTATTTCCGAAGAGCATGGGAGAGAATTTCCGCCCCCCACTCTAGTCCTGGGGGGTTGACTTAACAGCCCTCCTTACTCCTCTCCACTGCCCTGGCTGTCCCTTCAGCTTCACACTCTTTCATCCACCTTATTCTTCCGTCCTGGAATGCATGACCAACACCAAACTCTGTTCCTCTTACTCTCATACTTAAATTCACTATTTGTGTCACTACTAGTAAAACTCCTGCCCACACATGTGCACACACACGTGCACTCACACACAGGCTACACTTCAGGCACACCAAATTTATTGCAATTTCTATTAAAATTAAATATTTTCCATTTTCTTTTGCATGGAAGACTGTCCCACATGAGAATCTTAATTCTTTTCTGTTCTTCGCTATTTATCTCCCATGCCTCACAACAAAGACTTCTGGGAGTTCTCAGGAAAAGCTGGTACCTTAATACTTTCTTCGCAGATGTCAGCATTTCTGTCAAAAATCTGTGATACTTACAGCATGGACATTTTTAAAAAGCGGATTCCACCTACTATATTTAGAGTAAGGAAACTTTATCATATCTCTATTTGTATCACCACAATAAAAGGATTATATAGAGAGTTTGATTTTTATTAATTAAAAGAACAGCTGCCTTATATTGGTTTACTGTAAAGCTTCTGATGCACTATTTTTCTTAGTTCTCACATATTGAGTAAAGTTTAACATTTTTAAATTATATAGAAATAGTGTTTAACTGATAATAAATTTGGAAGTAGGATTCTCAGGGGAGAAAGATAATTTTTAAAATCACACAACATGCATAAAATTGTGGTATCCTTTTAAAAATCATCTATTTTCAACTTCTATTAAGAGTAATACATGTTAGAAGTAAAATATCAGACTAGTCACTCAAGGAAGATAAGGAGACAAGACTGGTCAACAAATTTTTACAAAAGTCATGTTACTGAAATAAAACTAGTCATTTCCTATCAATTTGTATGTGCTCAACACGATTATGACAGTGAAATTCTAATTTTGGCTCCAGTTTTTTTTTTTTGTAATCTGCAATAAATTGACATTTACATCACAAAATGCATGCCAATAGTAATAGGCCTATGGTTAATACCTGAAGAAAATCAAGTCATAGACTGCTTCTTAGATTTATTCGCTTGACTATGGACAGCTGTTCAGGAATAGAATAGATGGAAGACGGTTTCCATGTGCAAAAGCACAGCCTTAAGACTCAGTTTCAAAGAATCTAGAAATAGTCTCCATTCTTGTGGGTCATGAGTGATTTCTAAGGCATTCATGAGGCCCTCAATATCAGAGCAGAATAGCAGAGTACTTTCTGAAGAAAGGCTCCAACTGCTGGTGGTGTATAAAGTAATTGTGACATCTTCTACTAGAATATTCCATTGTTGGAGTCTTGATCCTAGCAATTCTGCCTTGTTCTTGGATAAGTCCAAATCACGAACCAGGTCATTTAGCTCTTCCTGTGCTAGTCTGTGTGGGGTTGATGATGCACCACAGTGAAAACCTGGATCACTGCATGCTGATGGAACAGGAGAAGAACAGGTCGGCTCATCCTTGTCCTCATCAGATGAATCATGAGAATATTGTGCTGGAGGTTCTGGAATAGGAAGTCCCTGACCATGTGGAACTGGTCTCAATGCAGACGGAATGTTTGGGTAGACTATTCTCGACTTCTTTTGCTTCGTTATTCTGCCAGAAAGAGGAGGAACCAAGCAGACGTAACAGTCCTTTATATGGTTGCTTGACTCTCTCCACACCATGGGGACTGCAAATGGCATTGATGGTCTTTTGCCATTTAACCACTGTGAAAGCTGTGTTGTACATGTAGCACAGCATATATGCAGGGCCCAAGGCTTGTCTTGGTCACCAACCTTGCATCTGAAGTAAAGATGATAAGCCTTCTTCACTTGAGAAGTTATACTTTTCTTCTGGTTGGCAAATGTCACTTCCCCACAAATAGAGCAGAAATTGTCCACACTATTAACGCACTTTCAAGGCATTACTGTTCTGTATTGTGCCTAAATGGATAAAATAATAACAGTTCTATGGAACAGTAGTTTAAACTGCCTCACACAAAGTCTGAAATATTTTCAATGCTCAACCTTTCCAACAGGACTTTATACAGTGCACTGCTGACATCAGCTTACTTCAGCAGCCTCCTGGCAGTAATATTGCATTGCATCAGAAAATGATGCAAGCAACTCTGGATGATGTGTGCATGATGGTATTATGCAATGTGCTGCAATATTACATCATTCTAGGCTGATTTAGGATGATGTTGCAGTCCTACTGGATAAATTTACCCAGTGAAACATATAAAATGAATTATATGAAATATCTTCAAAATGAGCACTAATAAAAAATTTTCAGGGTTATATTCATGTTCAGCACACCAAGATACTACAGATTAGGGCCTTTTTAAGTCAGTAGTGATCTCACTGTTCACCAGTGTAATTGGACTCACTAGATGGTTCTAATTCGTAGTATATGTGCATGTAAAACATGTATTTTAATTAAACAATTATAATTGTTAAAGAAATATCTCATTCTTAGGGAAAATATTTCCAGAAACCTTCATTTAAAAGCACTAGAAGTTATTTCAAAACTCATTTTGTTTGTCTTGTTTTAGTTTCTGAAATTGCTCCAAAATTATTGCCACTAAAATGTAGGCATGCAAATAATGCCCATGATTTTTAAGTTTATTAAAATAATTAAAAGATTGCAGTGCTGCAAAATCCCAGGAGATGTAACTCACCCACGATAGAAATCATTTTTTAGTAAGGCGATATTGGCAGTACGTTATTTGGGGGTCTAGGATCACACACTTCAGGTATAAGATATCACATCTCACCCTCCACCAAGGTACCCTCATCCTCCTCCACAGTCAGGCATCTTCCCCAACTTTCTCCCCTCCCCACCCCCATAGACTCGATGTACAGTTAGATTTCTAAGGGTTTGTATTGGTTTCTTTGTTTCTGACACTTTTTTTGTTTCTTTGTATTCCACATATAAATGACACCATCTGCCATTTGTCTTTCTCCGCCTGACATTTTGCTTACCGTAATCCCCTCCATACACCCATGTTCTTGCAAATGGCAAGAGATTATTTATTTTTATAGCTTAGTATTCCACTGTAGACCATGTCATCCTAATCCACTAATCTTTGAACAGTTAGGTGGTTTGCATCACGTGGTTATTGTAGATAGTGCTGCAGTGAACACAGCAGATCATATGGCCCTAAAATGAGTGATCTTGCATTTTTCAGGTTGACATCTAGGAATGGAATTTCTGGTTCATATAGCAAATTCATTTTTAACATTTTGGGAAATCTCAGTACTGTTTCCCGTAGGAACTGGACCGGTCTACATTTCCACCCACAGTATACAAGGGGACCTTTGTTTCCACACCCTCTCCAACACTTGAGGTTTCTGGTCTTTTTGATGCCGGCCATTCTCACGGGTGTGAAGTGGCATCTAATTGTGATTTTGAGTTTCATTTCCCTGATGATAAGTGGTGATGAGCTTTTTTTCATGTGTCAGTGCCAACTGCATGCTTTCCTGGAGAAGTGCCTATTTAGCTCTTCTGCCCATTTTTTGATTGAGTTTTCTTTTTGTTGAACTGTATGAAATCTTCATAGATCTCTAATATCAGCACCTTGTCAGAAGTATGATGTGCAAATATTTTTCCCAATAAGTAGGGTGTTTTTTTTTGTTTTGTTTTAATGATAGTTTCTTTCCCTATGCAGAAACTTTTTAGTTTGATGTAGTACCAAATGTTTATATTATCTTTTATTTTTCTAATGATTGGAGACAAATCCACAAAACATCAATGGATCCTATGACATGGTGTGAGTTTCCTGTTTTTTCCCAGGTATTTAGTAGTTTCAGGTATTATATTCAAGCATTTTTATCCACTTTGAGTGAATTTTCGTGTATGGTGTGAGATAGTAGTCAACTTTCATTCTTTTGCATGTGATTATTCAGTTTCTCCAACACCATTTATTGAAGAGACTTTCCTTTCTCCAGTGCATACTCTTGAGTCTTTGTCATAGATTTACAAAGTGTACCTTTAATTCACCCACAGAAAAATTGAGTGCATTTCTGATGAATAGTTCTGTAACAAATTTATTTTGAAAGTAAGTTTTTTTTTTAAGTTATCTTTTTTTTTAAGATTTATTTATACATACATAAAAGTAAGTTTTATAAAACATGTTTCTTCACTTGAAAACTCCTATTTGAAAAAAATTTTTGCCTGGAATTCCATTGAAATTCTAAGACAATTTATTAATTTAAAATTCAAATACTGTCAAAATGTTTCAGTATGATAAAACAATTTATGTGCCAAATAATTATTTGACATTTTGGTGAAATATTGAGTTGGAGTCCTTCCTCAGTGATGAGAGACTAGTCTGTCCCATAGCTTAAATGCTCACAAACTACAACACATGACTTACATAACTTGACTTGGATTCCTTCCTCAGTGAGAATAGTCTCTTCCATAGCTTCCTCTCACAAACTACACACACACACACACACACACACACACACACACACACACACACACACACCATCATCTGCCCCAGCACATGACATACATAATATACATCTGTCTTCCAAGATTTATGCTATCCCATGAGCAAGCTTCAGGCAGGTAGTGATTGCTGTCTGGTTTTTGTTTTCCCCCCCATTCCCTATTCCCTATTCCTATTTTTTTTTTTTTTTGATACCCTGATCATTTCTAGAACATGGTAAATACCTAAGAAATATTTGTTGGAAGGAGGAATAAAATGCCTCGCATATCTTGCCTGGCTTATTTTCCTCAGATTCATATTCCTCTCACTACTTTTTTTTTTTTTAAGATTTATTTATTTATACATACAAGCTGGGTACAGGCCAGAGGTGTGGGGCGGCGAGAGGGTTCACTAGAGACAGAGCGGGGAGCAGAACAGGCAGATCAGAAACACACTGCTGAGGGGAGCAGCGGGCGAGGCAGGAGAGGTCTGCCGCACCATGTGGGATTCTCCCTGGCTGGGCATCAAACTTGCACCGCGTACTGCCGACAGCTCCACAGCGCAGCGCTTAACCGCTGCGCCACCAGGGAGGCCCTGTAACACAGTATAATCTAATGAAATATTTGATTCAATTTATGTGAACTTAAACTAATTTGAATAAATTAAAGAAGTAGATGCAGAAATTGACAGCCAATGATTTAATATTCAAGTTGAATAGTGATGAAGTTTTAGAATAATTTCTTAAGGAATGGAAAAGTGCTTCCAACAAATCAATGAATTGACATTCATCATACAATTAAGATTTGGGAAACTTGATTTTGTTTCAAAACTATGCTTCATCTGAAGTCTTATCTTTATAGGACAGCCTGATACCATAAGCCTAATTTACAAGAGTTTGTTTTAGTGTCTTTTCATCCTGTGCATCCTAGTATAAATCCATCCTGTAATCACTTATCTTGAAAGTTAACTAGTCTATTTCAGATAAAACCACACACTTTGTTATTTGGATTCATTGGTGATTTTCCAGCACATTCATCATTAAAATATATTTCATTGAGAGGGTAGAATCTTGTTACTAAAGGATGCATTTCCTCAAGAGTGGTGACTTCACTATGCTAGTGAAGATGACACTTTTCTGCCATAAAAATTACATCAATGTTGGAAGAATAAAAAATGAAAAGGGCTGTAAGTATGACTTCTGTGCATCAGAGAAGGGATAACTGGTTCTTCTGCTCTGGATCTCTCAGGAGAAATCAAACGATCCTGTACCAAGGCTGTGACTCAATTGAGAACTTTCTCAGGTTGTTTTATTATTATTATTATTATTATTGGAAGAATTTATTTCTTTGTGGTTTGTGACTGTGGCACCCCTATTTTCTGTTAGGCGTTGGTCAAAGTCCAGTCTCAGTTCCTATGGAGACTCCCTTAGGGTCTGCCCAGGAGGGCCCCTATATGCACAGGTTTACTTTTTTTTTTAGTAGATATTTAATTTATTTACTTTTGTTATTCATATCTTTTACATTATTGTGTGGTCCCCATAGGTTACCCACCACCTGTTCACCCGTGAAGCCATCACCATAGTCCTCCGTGCTCCCCTCTCCCCCATTCTTGAGCCCTACCCCTCCCCTCCTTCCCTGCTGAATGTCTCATTCTTATTTGGCTCCCCTATATTCCTGTTATAAGTGAAACCATTCGATATTTTTCTCTCTCTTTTCTGGCTTATTTCACTGATCATGATCCCTTCTAGTTCCATCCATGTTGCTGCGAATTGCATGTGTTTGTCTTTTTTCACTGCTGAATAGTATTCCATTGTGTATATGTACCACATCTTCTTGATCCAGTCATCTATTTTTGGGCATCTGGGTGGTTTCCATAGCTTAGCTATTGTAAACAGTGCTGCAGTAAACATGCGGGTGAATGTATCCTTTTAGATTAGTGTTTTTGTGTCCTTTGCCCACAGGTTTACTTTAAGGCCAGTAAGAAATCATTTGTACTGTCTCTTTCCTTTAAAGATGCACATGATTAGGTCAGACCCCTCAGGTAAAATCTGTTTTTAATTAACATCAAGTGATTAAGGGCTTTAATTATATTTGCATAATTTAATTTTCCATAAAACTTAACAAATTCATGACCCAATTCATAGACCCCTCCCGCACTTATGGGCAGGGAAATATATTAGTTCAGATCACTGGGAACAGGAAATTGGGGGTCGTGTTGGCATTCTGTCTGCTACCGCTGCTGTTTTTAAAATTCCTCAAAATAGAACTGTAGCTATCTATTTTCACTCAGTGTTGTCTAGAAGCATGATTGGATTTGGAAGAGCCCAGGGAGTTTTATTCTCTTGTGTTTAAACCAAACATTGTTTATCCCTTTTTGAAACAAGAAAATCATTTAGCATTTAATATTTTATATATTATCCATGACCTGGACCTCAGCAAAAAGCAGAAAAAAATATCTCAAAACTAAGTTGCAAAGAGGTGTTCTCTTGCCCAATTCCAAAGTACAATTAAATATATTCCTTTTCTCATAGTTGTGGTTTCTTACAGCAAATGCCCTACAATGCAAATTATTTTTCCTGAAAATTCTGGTTCTATTAACCTTCTTTTATTGAAATAACTGGGAAGCAAGATGCTACTCACCCAAATACTCTTTACTCAATCAGGAATGATTTATTTACTTTAACTTTTCAGGAAAGATTCTTAAAATTGGGACCTCGCTGGTGGCACAAGGGGTCGTCTCAGTATTATCATGTCACTGCAATATGAGTCTTATCCCTGGCCAGGGAGCTAACCCACATGGTGCAGGAGACCTCTCCTGTCTCACTGCTGCTCCCCTCCTCAGTGTATATCAGTGGATCTGTCTATTCTGCTCCCCACTCTGTCTGTGGTAAATCTCACCCCCACACCTCTGGCCTACACCCCAATTCTTATATGATTAAATATAAAAATAAATCTTAAAAAATATATCCTTAAAATTGAATGGACCCCAAGCCCTGCCACAAAGTTTTCTATTTATTTTGCAAGTATTAAATGACCTCAACTTCATAACAATGGAGTTCTGTCACAGAATAGGATTCATTGTCGGACAAAAATAATCCTGTTGTTCTAGATTTATTTCAATACTTGGGGTTTTTATTGTTTGTAAAGTTGGTAGATTTCTTTGATCAACACAACCCCACCCCACCCCCCAAAGGAAAAGGAAGTTAATCAGTCAGAACAGTTGGATAAAAATAACTAGAGAGATTTCACTGTTGATTCTCTTTACCTTTTCCAAGCTATCTAGATTCATAAAGTAGCATTGCCTAAGGACCTGGGTCAGAAAGAAGTAAAGCCACGCAGGAAATTATTATGGCCTTTCTCCTACTGTTTGCTCCAGTACTTTGATCACTGCAGTATTCGTGTTTTCAGTTGCAAAAAGAAAAATCTGTCTGTACAGAAAGGTTCTTTCATCTCACTCTGTCTCCCTGACCACCAGATAATTACCTGCTGTGATAGGTCAGAAGATCTTAAAAGGCACAAAATATGTCTGATCACCTGAAAAACGTAGAAAGGATTTTAGGACTTCCAATCACTGTGCTTGAAATAGACTTTGAATTGGGGCATCAAACTCATCACCTAGCTCAAGTATGTTAATCCAGCAGGTCAATAAAATGTATGTCTTGTCTAGAAGAATTTGTCTGATCATACAGATAATCAGAGACATTTCAAAGTCTAGGATAAAGTAGAGTGAAATGAGAAACAATTGGCCCTTATTCCTATATTCTGAAAAATTTATTCTAGGCCCCCAAAATGGAGTAAATATGAACCAGGATTACTCAATTAACTTTCTAAGCAAAGGGTCCCTCACAGTGATAATGTCAAATAGTTTTATGCTAGAAGCTATGAATTACTAACCTACAAAAATTATATTGTTTGACTTTCATACAGCATTTAGTTTGCAACAACAGAAAATCAATTTCATGTGTTTAGTTTGAATTAGCTAATGCAGCCTTCTTTGCTATACATCACTGCTCAAACTTTTCTCAAGGCATCTGCTTTCTCTTGAACACATCAAATCATGGGGACCTTAGTACATTTTATTTTATTTTTTTAAGATTATTTATGCATGGAAAAATTGGGGTATAGGCCGGAGGTTAAGGGGTGAGGGAGTGAGAGGATTCACCAGAGACAGAGTGGGGAGTAAAACAGGCAGATCTACTGAAATCCACTGCTGAGGGGAGCAGCAGGCAAGACAGGAGAGGTCTGCTGCGCCATGTGGGTCAGCTCCCTGGCAGGGGATCAAACGCATGTGGCAGTGGCTGGTGATATGCTTGATAGTGCTGAGACTTTAACCTCTGTACCACCAAGGAGGCTCAGAACTTAGTACATTTCAAAAAACTTATCCAATAAACAAAATGCTTCTCACCATTCTGTTTGTTGAATGTCAAGTGAGAAAAAGTCTACCTTCCTGTCTTCCTGGAAGTTTCCCAGCCCTTACCACTGCATCAGTGACTTTTCAATCAATTCAGTTTTGTATGGTTTCATTTGCTTGCTATTTCTTTCCCTTTAATCCAATGTTACTGTTTTTAGTAATTTATATTATTGTTTTTACACCACTCAGAAACTTATAAAATAAGCCTAGTTGATCGTCAGTACGATGGTCCTTCAAATACTTGGAGATGTTTGCCTTCATCTTTTTTCATTCTAGGTTAAGCTTTCCCAGTAACTGTAGCCGCTTCTAATTTTTTGGCTCGAATAATATTTTATGCTCCTGAATTGGTTGTCTTTTTCTTGAATCTGATTCCTTAAACCAAATACTCTAGTCCAACTGCAGACTGTGCAGAACAAGAACATCATGGACTCTCCCCTCCCTCTTTATAGTTACTTTATCTTCATGTAAACAGTGTCTCTAAGATTAACCATAACATAGTATGTATACTATTCTTTTTGTGTATTTGCTTTAAGAAAAATCAAAATTCCTAATAAGAAAGAAGTCAATATTAAGAAAATCAGTACTATACGTAAATATATGTGAGGTAGGTAACTACAACATATAAATACCAAGATAAAACATTGAATACAAAGCAAGTAAGATGTGACTAAAAATGGGGTCAGGTAGAATAAAAAGAAGGAAATAACTACGGGGAGAAATAACTATAGATCTCCTGAATGAAAATTACTGTGAAAGAGACTGAATGTCAAGTCAAACAGGTGTTACAATTTGCTCTAAGACATTTTCTGGGGTGGTGAGAGCTTTGAGGACTCACAGTGATTTTTTTCCTTTTATTTTTGTCTATTCAGAGAAAGTGCATAGAAGAGTTATCTTGTCCTTAGAAGATTAGAAAAGAAACGTAATAGACCACCTCTATCTCCACTGCACCCCCCCCCATGTACTAAGGAAAAAAGAGATTTGTTAATGCAGCAGTTCGAAAGTCTTTGTAGACATGGGAGAGGAAATTTAGTTAGAAAGTAGAAACTTTAAACGTCCTCTAACATCACTCTGCTAATGTTAATTTCTGGTTTTCTTAATTTTTCATAAGTGATCAGATGTCAAGTCATTGGTTATAAAGATTTCATTTAAATAAAGAATTACAGTAACATCATATTTGTAGAATATAATATTTTTAGTTGGAGAGAATATAAAATTAACATTTAGAATAAACTAATATAAAATTAACATCAAGGATCAATGACTGTAGAACCAAATGACTTCCAAATATTTTGTTTCAGTTTCATCTTTGATTATGTATATTCAAAGTCTTAATTTTTAGTAATATATTATGATTCTGTGCTGCAATCCCCACTTATTACATATATAATATGTATATATATATAATATATACACATACATATACATATATATACATATATATCATATAATATTAATACATTTGTTATATATAAATGAAAATATATATTTTCATGAAATAAATGTTATAAATATATATTTTATAAATATATATAAATATATAAAATATAGATAAAATATAGATATATAAATATATAATATATAAATATATATTTTATAAATATATATTTTCATGAAATAATTTTTATCATAGTAAATAAATATATTTCATATATATATATATATATATATATATATATATATATGAAAGCAAAAGGCCAGAACTCATTTCATAATTACCCCTGTATGTCTTAAATATGGATATAGTCCTTTTATAGCAAAAAATGACCTATCTATTCAAAAGCATTTAATAGAAGAGGGCATCATTGTCAAAATAAGAAGATTGTCAAAGAAGAAATATATTTTAGTATACCAAATTTTTAGATGTAATCCAAAAAATCTTCAACTTTTTAAATTCTGTGTTTTAATGACTACTTAATGCCACTAGATGTCAGTATCGGCTAAGTGCAGAGCATGCTTCCTATGAAACATGTTTTCTTGCTTTAACTGCTCATAAAATGGATAAAACCTACCTACCATGTATGTTATGCGTATATATGTTACTTTAATGCGTATATATGTTACTTTAATATATGCAGCTGATAATATTTACAATAAACCCAGAACATTCTACAAGGAAGTGATTCTTCCATCGATTAGCTTGCATTTGCCTCGAATTAGCAAGGAAAATGAAATAATTCAGATGACTGGTTGGTGTTCTTACAAAGTTATCTCTATCACCTTCCTTTTGCTTTGTCCTCACTCCAGCCGTTAGATTTTGAAACCAAGAAGGCTTATACCTTTAAAGTGGAAGCCTCCAATCTTCACCTTGACCACCGGTTTCACTCTGCGGGTCCTTTTAAGGACACAGCCACGGTGAAGATCAGCGTGCTGGATGTGGCCGAGCCCCCCGTTTTCAGCAAGCCTCTGTACACCATGGAGGTGTTCGAAGACACCCCGGTCGGGACTATCATCGGCGCCGTCACTGCGCAGGACCTAGACGTGGGCAGCAGTGCTGTTAGGTGAGGACATTTTCTTTCTTGATGGTCATGAAAGTGATTGAACCTGCGTGAATTATATTTATAGAATATGCTACTTCATTATGCAATGACTTTACACAAGCGTTAGGGGAAGTTCCTTTCCGATGTCAGTCCCATTAGCAAGGTTTAGCTGGACATAGCGCTCATGCGAACCAATCTCAGCTTTTCATCTATAAAAGGATTTAATAACACAACCTTGAAGGGTGAGTCTCAAGAATAAATATGTTTAAGGAACTTTCATAGTGCCTGGAATATAGTAGACATTTATGCATTTTTCAATTATTCTCAATCACTGTCCTCTCATCAAAGTGAATGAATGAGAACAAGTTTTATCACTTGAACTTGCTCTTCCTTTTTCCACTGTGACAGTTGTGTCTGTGAGTGGAAATACAGAGTCCATCTCTAATAAGATGAATTACTGAATTGCTACAAGACCAGACTTTGCAAGGAGCTCCTTAGCTGCTAGATCATTGTCCTGCGGCTTATTTTGAGCCTTGTTCTGATTCAGTGTCTCTTCTATACATTTAATTCCTAGCCACACACCCACATCTCATGACTTACTGTTCACCACTGTAGATTTCTATAGACCCAACTATTCTGTTTATAGTGGGCCAAAGAACAGGTGAAGGGTGAGGAAAGTGAAGCAGGGAGGAAAGAAAAAAGAGAAGGTGGGCCTCCCTGGTGGTACAAGGGGTTAAGTCTTAGCCTATGAAGCTGTGTGCAGCCATTGCAGAATGAGTTCGATCCCCAGCCAGGGAGCTTCCCACACGGTGCAGCAGACCTCTCCTGTCTCCCCGCTGTTTCGCTCAGCAGTGGGTTTCAGTCAATCTGCCTGTTCTGCTCCCCACTCTGTCTCTGATGAATCCTCTTACCACCTGCACCTCTGGCCTGCACCTCAGCTCTTGCATGCATGCATAAATAAATCTTTAAAAAAAAAAGAAAGAGAAGGAAACACATGATTTATTCTAATAAATCTTCTACTACTAAGAGGAAATCTTTGTATTCAAGAATCAGACCAAAGCAAGCATTAAGTAGACTTACTTAATGCAAAACACTGCTCTATTAACGGAGGGAAAATATGCTTACATATCTTGTAAGATTTTATGCTATGGAGGACATGATAATTATAGAGAGTACATCAGCCATTTAGCTGTTCATTCATAGAGTTCAGGGGAATAGCTTGAGCGCTTGCAAACTCTGCTCTTTGTATTCATAATCCAACCCCATACCCCCAGGGTCTGAGTACAATTTTCCTTCTTCAAGAATTTCTGTGATGAAGGGAAAACTCAAATAAAGGGAATTGTCTTGGGAAAAGGAGAATCATGTTGTATGTCCATGTTATATGATTCACTTTTGGTTAAACTCCAGAAAAACTGCATGTATTACTAGTGTTTATAGGGACATTTTCAAGAATCAACTCCATTAGTAGTTGTGTAGGTTAATCTGTCATTAATCTTATTCCTGAAAACCTTGTGGGTACTATTGGTAACTGTGAAAAGTGGAATCCCCAGCGAGTAGATTTTACCGATCATTTCGTAAAAATATAATCAGCTATGGAAGAAACATTAAGATTATACAGAACATAATAAAAAAGGTAAAAGAATTTGGATTGAAACTATGTACATGTCAAAAAATGAAAAAAAAAATAATTTCCTACTGGAACCTGGTATCTTTGAGAAAAGGCAAAGTTGTTAAATTCACTATATGTTCTGTTTTTCAAGACTGATAAAATTAGGAAAGCTATGATTTTGATACAGTACTTAAAAGTGAAAAAAAAAAAAGAAAAAAAGTAGAAAATCCCACTGGGTAAATGTTAAAGCTACACACTTCGAAATGCAAGAAAATATTTAGAGTTAAAACTCAGTGTAAGGAACAAAGGAACAAACATTTCACAGAAATTCTCCAGCTACAAGACATTTTTTTTTTTTCATGTCACAGAACTAGTGTCTGACAGGTACTACTTTCTGTGAAATAGAGGGTCCCTAGCTTACTCCTGATAGGTAGCAGCCTGCGTCACTACTGTGTAGACAAGATGATTCTAATTGATCCCGGTGAGGGGTTGTCAATGGCAGAGATGCTGATGGATCAACAGGAAAGCTGCTTTACTTCCAGGTCCTTGGCGTCATCAACAATAAGCTTGAGTCATGTCAGCTGAGGAAACATGAGGTATGCATCAACCTTTCCCTGGTCTGAAAAATGTGTTTGCTCACTTAAGAGTGATACTAAAAATATGCTATAAAAAATAAGCATCAAAATATAGTTTCTTGATATATTTAGGTATGCTGTTTGTTTGGTTTCCTTTGCTTAACTGTCTTGTCCAGATATTAACTTAGACATATGTTATCCCTATTATTGGGAATTATTACTATTATTATTGCTGTTGTTACTATTCCTGTTATTAATTTTTGTTTATCACCTCTAAGTATAGCAAAGAACCAGAATGCAATGGCATTAAACTTGGACTCATTTGGATGTAATGCCTCCAAATGAACCATGTCTTGGTCTTCCTGCTCCAAGTTTAATTTCTAGTTATCATTTCCTTTCTCTTCTGGTCTTTGCCTTTTGAATAACTGTATTATGCCTGTAATGGTTTAAATTCTTTTACCCATTGATTGTACATACACAGGAATGATTTCTGCTGAGTCATAAGAGTGGCAAGAGTGTACCATAACTTGTGAGGTCAGGGTTTTTCACAAAAACAATCTCTTAAGTTTAGAAATCAAATTTAAAACAGTTGGCAATTCAGTCTTTTACTAAATAACTTAGCTTCCTAAGAGCCAATTTTCTTTTCTTCCAAACATAAAATTCTTAGTTACCCTATGAGCAAATCTAAAATAAAATTTAATCAGATGTGTATAAAAGAAGAATGTGGACAATTGAATTTTAAACTCAATGTTAGAAATGCTGCATAGAAAGAGAATGATGACAAAGTAAAATCTATTTTATGCGTATGGACTTCCATATATAAAATCAAAATTACAGTGTTTAATAAAGTGGGTAAGTTTATTAATAAATTGAAAATCATTATCCATCACCATATGTAAAATATAAAGTTAATTAATATCTTTCAAACCAAATTTTCTATCCTTTTCCCACCTAAAGTCATTTTTATTTGCCAAATCTTGTTTGTCTCCCAACAAAAAATTTTGAAAAAAAATTGGAATTGATTTCTTTATCATGTACTAAGAGGGAATTGATGTAACTAGTTTTCATTTACAAGCTTTGCATCAGAAGTTACTTATTTCCAGTTTTACTGAGATATAATTGACATAACATTGTATTAGTTTAAGATATACAACATAATGTTTTCACATATATATAAAGGCCTATCACAATATAGTCAATATCCATCACCTGATACTGCTTCAAATTTTTTAAAAAATTAATATTTACTATTTTAGCCATCCAAATATACAATACAGTGTTGCCAACTATTATCAACATGTGGTGCGTTGCATCCCCAGAACACAGATTATAACTAGAAGTCTGCAAACTTTGATCCCCTTAACTCATACCCCATCCTCACCCTGCCTGTCGCAGCAACCAATATGGTCTCCTTCCTGAGTTCATTTTTCAGACTCTACATAGAAGTGATGTCCTATGGCACTTGCTTTCTCTTCTGACTTATTTCACTTGGCATATTTACCCAAAAGTCTACCCACATTTTTCATGTTGTCACGGGTATTAGAATTTCTTTTTCTGAACATGGCTGAATGTTATCATATTTGTTCATGTATGTATGTTCATATACATATATATATATATATATATATATAAACTTATTTAGTCATTCATCTATTGATGGACACTTAGTTTGTTTCCATGTCTATTTTATTTTTATTTTTTTAAAGATTTATTTGTTTATGCATACAAGCTGGGATGCAGGCTAGAGGTGTGGGGTGGTGAGAGCATTCACCAGAGACAGAGTTGGGAGCAGAACAGGCGGGTTGACTAAAATACACTGCTGAGGGGAGCAGCAGGCAAGACAGGAGAGGTCTGCTACGCCATGTGGGAACATGCCTGGCCAGGTATCGAACTTGGGTTGCAGTGTCTCTGGATAGCTTCGTAGTGCTGTGACTTAACCCGTTGCTCCACCAGGGAGACTCTCCATGTCTATTTTAAATAGTGTTGCAAAGAAAAGCTATTTCTCTCAGACCATAATTTTAATTCTGTTTCTTTTGGATAGATGCTCAGATGTAGATTGCTAGATTATAGGGTAGCTCTGTTTAATTTTTTGTGGAACCTCTAAACTGTTTTCCATAGTGACTATACTCAGTTATATTCTCACCACCAGTGCAGCTCCCTCTTCTCTCTGACTTGTCTTTTTTGATAACTGCCAAACAAACAGATGGACAGTGACCCATTCTGATCTGAGTCCAGGTTCACTGTTTTTATTTGTAGATGTCTAATGCAGATTCTTATTATGTGGATGAATAACCTGAGTTCGACCTCAAAACATACCTAAGGACTGAGAGGAAACAGAGGCTCAGCTTATCAAGTGACATTCTATAGAAATATATATATGAAAATAATTAATTTTAATTAAAAAGTAAATATTTAAAAATAAAAAAGACCATTCTCTATTTTTCATTTAGAAGATTTTTGTGCAAATTAAAAGAAGTATTGACATACAATTTTTTAAAAATTGTATGGACTGTACTTTTAGAACAGTTTTGGGTCACAGGATAATTCAGAGAGAAGGTTGAGATTCCCCATTACTCATTGACACCATGTATATAATGTCTCCAATTATCAACATCCCCAACTCAATAGCACATTTGTTATAATGGATTAACCTATATTGATATGCTATAGTGACCCAGAGTTCAGCTTACAATTCACTCTTGGTGTTATACATTTTGTGGGTTTGAGCCAATCTATAAACACATGTGTCATCATTATAAATATCTTCACTGCCCTGAAAATCCAGTTTTCTCTACCAACCTCTGGTAACTACTAGCCTTTTTACTCTTACCATAGTTTACCTTTTCCAGAATGTCATAGAGTTGGAATCATAGAGTATAAAGCATTTTCAGATTGGCTACTTTAACTTCGTAATATACATAAAGGCTCCTACTTGTCTTGTCCTGGCTTGGTAACTCATTTCTTCTTAACACTGAAAAAAATCCATTGTCTGCATTCATCATAGTTCATTTATACATTCACCTAGTAAAGACCATCTTGATGATTTTCAAATTGTAGTGATTATTACTATAACTGATAGAAGTGTCTGTGTGTAGGCTTTTGTATGGGCAAAGATTTTAAGCTCCTTTGTGTCAATACCAAGGTATAATATGATGACTGGATCACAAGATAAGAGTATGTTAAGATTTATAAGACCTCTCCAGCTGTTTCCCAAGTGGCTGACCAATGTGCCTTCACTATCAACGAATGAGCGTTCCTGTTGTTCCATAGCCTCACCATGTGATGTAGACAGTGTTCTGGATTTTGAGCATTTTAGTGGGTGTGTTATGGTGTCTTGTTGCTTTGAATTTCATTTCCTTGATGACATGATGTGGAACATCTTTGTCAAATGCTTATTTGACATCTGTGTGTCCTCTTTGGCAAAACATTTGTTAATGTGTCCTTGACCCTTTCTTCAGTCGGGTTGTTTGATTTTTTTCCTGTTGAGTTTTAAGTGTTCTTTGTGCATTGCGGATAACAAAACTTTATCAGATCTCTTTTGGTGATATCAATCTCCCATTCTGGGACTTGTCTTCTTTCTTTTGAAGACAATGTTCTTTCCCAGAACAGAAACTTTTAATTTTGATGAAATCCAGTTCCTTGGTTATTTCTTTCACAGATCATGCCTTTGGTATTACATCTAAAAAGCAATTGTCCTCTCCCTCCCTTGCTGAATGTCTCTCTCTTAGTTGATTCCCCTATATTCCTGTTATAAGTGAAAACATTCATTATTTTTCTCTTTATTTCTGGCTTATTTCGCTGAGCATGAACCCTACTAGCTCCATCCATGTTGCTATGAAGGTCTCAAAATGGGGTAGAAAATAGCACAAGGGACGATGGTGATGGTTCACAGGTGAATTGGTGGTGGGTAACCTAAGGGGAATTACACAATAATGTAAAACATATAAATAACAGTAAAAAAATAAATAAAGTGATTGTCAAACCCAAGATAATCTAGCTTTCTCCCTTTCCTATCTTCTGGGAGTTCATAGTTTTTTAATAAACAGATTGGTAAGCCATCATTTTGAGTTATGTTTGTGGATGTGCAGGGCTGTGTCAAGTTTCTTCTTTATTTTCATGTTGATGTCCAGTTCTAGAACCATTTGTTTAAGAGATGATCTTTTCTCCATTGTGTTGTCTTTGCTCCTTTGTTGAATATTAGTTTACAGTATTTATATGAGTCTATTTCTTGGCTGTCCCTATAGTACCCATTATTGATTTGTCTACTCTTTCACCAATAACACATTATTGTGATAGCTATCTCTTTGTAGTAACTCTTGAATTCACTTTGTGTCAATCCCCCAACTGCTTTTTTTTTTTTTTTGGTATAAAATATCAGTGTCTGGTACATTATAAATTCTGCATATGTGTTTTGTTTTGTTTGGTTTCTCATTCAAATTTAAGCTTCTCGTGGGCAAATATTTTTCTACATTATTCTTGGTAACTCCCACATACCTAAACAGTCTCCTAGCATGAGTAGTTGATAGAAATACTTGGTAAATTAATCATTTGATCTATGCAGTACTAATTTCAAGCAAACAGTAAATTTATAATATGCATAACTATTGTTTGTATGAAGAAAAATAAATACACCTTAATATTTTTGTTCATAAAACTGGAAAAATATTTAATAGACTATAGGAATCATTTCATCTCTCAGGATTGTTTAAAAGGTGTTTGTTCAGGTCCTCCCTGGTGGCACAACAGGTTAAAGCTATCCAGAGCCACTGGAGCGTGAGTTCGATCCCCGGCCAGGTAGCTTCCCACATGGTGCAGCAGACCTCTCCTGCCACCCCATTGCTCCCCTCAGCAGTGTATTTCAGTCAGTCTGCCTGTTCTGTTCCCCACTCTGTCTCTGGTGAATCCCCTCAGCCCCCCACACTTCTGGCCTACATCCCAGTTTGTATGCATAAATAAATAAATCTTTTTAAAAAGTGTTTGTTCAGGACTATCTTTAACAAGTATATGACAGTAAACACTTATATTTGTACAGAGCATAGATTTTAAGGTACTTTTTGGCTCATATGCATAGATTCTAAGACTTTTATAAATACAGATAAAATATATGTATATTCACATTGCAAATACTGAAAGAAAGTAGTGTCCCAAAGGATTAACCATTTATCCTAATGAATCTTTTATATAACTTTTTGGATAAAATATGCTCTCCCATAACTCTCTGAATCTTCATTGTTCTTTAAGAAAACAGACCATAAAAATAAAATTAATGTGTTCTTTAAAGAATGAAAAAAGTAGAATATAAGTGAGTGATCTAGATTACACAAGACAAGAAACTCTATGACTCCATGTAAGGAAGTATTTATAAAGCACCTTTTAAGAAGAAAATACAATAGTGTGCTATTCTATTTATCATAAACTATATTTCATTAACTATTTTGTTAATTCGAAGTGGAGATAATGACTGGCATTAAATATCTAGAACCAAGTTTTACTAAAAGATATATTGTAATTTCTTAGATCATTTGAACATATTCTAGGGTCATAAGTACAGAAGCAACAAGAAAATCATTAAAGGGAAAAAAAGGGATATTGTGCACAAATTATATGCATGGGAGAAAAGACAATAAGACTTGGTATTATAGTATATTTCCAAGAAACTCAGAGAAAAAAATAAAAGAGAGGGTGGAATTGAGGCACTGCAGTAGTAGCTAAATGTGTTAGTACCCTGGGAGTTTGCCTTACTTGACTTTTCATAATTGTGCTATACTTAGTGTTCAGGACCCTCAGGAGAATTATTTTCCTGAAATTGATTTTTATATGGTCTACTTGCAGATTTACTACTTATATTTAGCTTCCATTAACTCCATTTATAGAAACTGAGAAACCATTTTAATTGAAGAAAAGTATATTCCTGACTACCTTGAGCTAAAATAGCAGAGGCTGAGCCCTATAAAAATTAATTGTGAACAACAAGGTACACGAATCCTTAAAACACAAAATAACTGCTATATTTTGGTATCTAGATGTAGGTATAGATCTGCATCTAGAATTAATTATAATGATAAACATAAATATGCACCCTAGCTTTCATTGATGTCTTACATTATGTGTTTGGATAAATATTTGACATCAAGAGGTTATTTTTAGCTTTTTTTTTTGAAGATTTATTTATGCATACCAGAACTGGGGTGCCAGCCATAGGTGTGGGGGGTGAGAAGATTCAGCAAAGATAAAGTGGGGAGTAGAACAGGCAGATTGACTGAAATCCACTGCTGAGGGGAGCAGCGGGTGAGACAGGAGAGGTCTGCTGCGCCATGTGGGAAGCTCCCTGGCTGGGGATCATCCTCGTGTTGCAGTGGCTGGCATTGTTTGACAGTGCTGTGTTTTTAGCCCATATGCCACTTTTGAGGCCCTATTTTTAGCTTTCTTGTTTGTCTTTGATTCGATAGAAAAATGTTCATTAATGTCATCTAATATTTGGGACTCTATCCTTAAGATATTAAGTGCTTAAATTTCTCTGAAAAACTACTTGTGTTTCCCTTTTGCTCATGAGAAATTCCAGTTATTTGCTTTATTTGGAAGTGCTGAGGAGTCTCCTATAGAAACTCAAATTCCTTAGCTCTTGGTCTTCTCTCTATAATTACATGAATATTTTCAGAGAACATACTTTCTCTCTGATTTGTTCAAAATTTTAAATTATTTTGATTTTTTTAGTTACTTTAAGTATATTATAAATTGATATGAAGCCCTCCTTGGAAAAATATATAATTACCAAATTAGGTAATAATTTAAGAGTATGTGACTTACTTTCAAAATGCAATTAAGTCAAATAGTAGACAACTCACAAAGAATAAATGAAAATTAGCTATTAGGAAAAAATGAAAAAAAGTTTCTTTGAAAATATGATGTCTGGGGCTTCCCCGGTGGCACAGCGGTTAAGCGCTGCGCTGTGGAGCTGTTGGCAGAGGCGACGCGAGTTCGACACCCGGCCGGGGAGAATCCCACATGGTGGGGCAGACCTCTCCTGCCTCGCCCGCTGCTCCCCTCAGCAGTGTACTTCTAATCTGCCTGTTCTGCTCCCCACTCTGTCTCTAGTGAGCCCTCTCGCTGCCCCACGCCTCTGGCCTGTACCCCAGCTTGTATGTAAAAAAAAAAAAAAAACTTAAAAAAAATATATGATGTCTGTATTTTCATCTCAAATGGTAACTGGCATATTTTAAAATGGAATATTTTTCAGAGTCATTTGGCCTTCACCAGTAGAGAAAGTAAATAATCCAGTATACACCTGGAATAATAAGCATTTGATTCACTTCAGAGGAGTAGTTGTAATGAATCTAGCTGAAAAAGACTTTATAATAAATTCTTTGTATACTCCAAGATACAAAAGAAATAATTCCATGCTTGAAATGTGACCAGGTCACTAGCAACAAGAACAGTCAAATGTTCTCATAAAATACTGCAATTCAAACATGTCAGAGCCAGATATTATGGAGACAACAGTAAATTTGGGGGTGACTTCTTCCTAGACTTGAGAAGCTTCCTGTATAGTACAATAAATGCAATTATTTTCTTTTTCTATTTGAGACTATTACCACCAATTTACGTAGGTCAAAAAGATACAGAAGATAGAATTTTTTAAGAAGGAAGCAATGAATGCTGCCTATAGGACTTGACTTTGTTGGAAGTATGTGCACAAAGGCATGACTACATTCTATTAGTCATATTTTTTAATACATGAGCAAACTGAGACTACTCATTTAATATTGAAAGTTTTAGATGCAGAAACCAAATTCAGTCAGTATTTTTTTAAATTTATTTTTCTTACCTTAGAATCAGGTGCTTCAAGTTCTCTGAAGAATAAACCCAAGACCAGGTGTAAAACTTTGGAAGAAAAATTTGCATACAGACACATAAAAGGATACATAGTCAGAAGACTATGTATGACCATATAAAAATTACTTAAAATTTGAAGGAAGCATAAGCATTTTGAGTCATAAAAACATAGAAAATATTAATTTTAGTAATATATTATGGTATATTTCTCTTTATTTAGACATTGTTTTAATCATTAAATGCCTACAAATAGAAAACTTAAGGATGGAGAATCATACCTTTATTAAATAATTCTAATTTTCTAAGATACTTAATTTCTTATAAGACACTTAAGTATGATGTTGAACTAAGATCTAGTTTTTTTTAATTCTGCTAAAGGATAAGTACAAATGAGAGAGAACTATGGAAAAAAAGCTGAAAGAAACAAATAGAAAAATAATAACCACTATTTAACAAAGTTTCAGAGACATTTTTATTCCTAAGGAAAAAAAATAAAATTGTTATAAAAGCAATTATATTCTAAGTGTTGCTGTATATAGCTCAGTTATATGTTTTTAGAGATAAATTGAACTGATTTTATTCTCATTTAATTATCTGCTGTAAGACAAATAAAGAAAATTAAAACATTAGCAAATAAGAGGAGACAGGAATGAAGACTTGAGATCTATTATTATTACCTGACCAAATACAGTTCCTACTTTGACCTAAATCATTATTTCCACATCTTTATTACTTAAAGGATGAGCTATAATACCTTTAGAGGAAATATATATCAAGTGCATTTTACAAAATGTGTTTGAGAATTGGGACAGGGTCAAAGTTAGCTTTTCCATTAACTGTGAGAAAGTTATTAGGTAAATTAAAAGAAACAATTTTAAGGAGAATGCTTACCTAATAAAGAGAGTAAAACTTTTTAAGGCATTTCTGAAAACTCATTTATAGAAAAGTAATAAAATTGTACTCTGTCAAGTGGCCTGTACAGATTAGGTTAATGCTTTAATTTTTTATTTCTATTCAATTGTTAATACAGTTTCCTTAGCAACTATCACTGTGCAGACATATATGGACTATAAACTTGCCTCATTATATATAAATCCTAAACATCATCTTTTATTTCTCATCCACTCACCAATTCAGTATAAGGTAATTCACACAAATTCTATATTGATGGTATCTGCTCATTTAAAATGGTGAATTAGGTAAAAATTGTTCATGTTACAGTGTTATGATTAATTCCAATTAATATATCACTCTTCCCTTGGGGTGGATGCGAAGTGTCACAAACACAAAGTAAATGTTTAATGGTTCACTGGGGACGGTGTATCTCCTGATGATCAGACATTTTACATAGGGGTCACATCTTCTCTGAAAATACACAGGAATGAAGAGTGGTTTCATTGTCGGTTCATTAATGCCCAATTTCGAGAAATATCCGTAATTGCTATATTGGGCAGAATATCACCATTGGAGATGGGGATTGTTGACTCATTTATTGTTCAGTCAGCCCAGGAGTCATGATAGGGTATCAGGAAAATACCACAACCTTGTCCGAGACACACTTCTGACTGGTTATGGAGAGAGGCCGAAGGTGGTCATCTGAGTAGGACACATTCAAGCAAGATTCAGCCATCCTCAGGAGAAGGTGGTGAGCTTTCTGAGAGGCTGACTTCTAGAGAGTAGGAGGTACCAAATTTTACAGATGGATAGAACTAAAAACTGGGTGCAATTAAGCAGTGAACATGAGCCAAACAAAAAACACCGTTGTGTGAAAACAGTGACTGATTATTGGTGCATAGTTTGTAAGTCGGGCTTTGTAGTTCAGGTATTTTGAAGTTGAAGGTTAAGTATGCCATTACTTGGCACCCAAGAACTAAGCAAAAATTTGTAGGTTCGCAAGAGTTTTGTTTCTCTTAATCTTGGAAGTAATACAAAATAATCAGTAAAGAGAGGAAAATTTGCACACACATGTGCGTGAGTGTGCACACAAACATGAGTCCATACAGATCCTCCTTGTTTTATCTTTACAATCACAGTTACTTTTACACAATTAGATGCATATTTTTAATCCAAATTGTATAGAGTACGAAGAAAATAGGAATTAGAAGGAAAAATCCTAACCTAATTGCAAAAGGTAGCTGAAGGAATTGGTATATCAAACTAGTTCTTTCTGTCTAAAAAGCTAGTGTTTTTCATGCTGTATTTCATTGTATCTCAGTGGTTTGATTTATGGAATGTGAACTCTGTCATTGTTAGACTGAACTGACTAAATAAATTGAATTTGTTTACTAACTCTTCAGATATTGGATTTTGGTTGATAGATATGCAGAAACATAAAACAAAGAGAGAGACATTATTTTATGTATGCAGAATGTAAGTTCCTGAAGTTTTTTTTTTTTTATTTTCATCAGGAAAACTTAAAATGTCAATAAAAATGACCTCTGTCTATCATAATTCACTACATAGATGGACTTCTATTTACATCAGCTTTGTAAATTCTAACATTTGTGGCACATATTAACTATAAATGAGGTGATCAATTGTCCCAGTTTTATCTGGGACTGAGAAGTATTCTGGACCTGAGAACTTCTAGTTCTGAAAGTCAGAAAACCCTCAGCAAACCATAAAGAGTTGATTATCCCATATAAGATATTCTGAAAACTCTAATATGTTCCCTCGATGTAGAAATATGTAACTATTTTATAGGTAGAGAAAACTTGAACTGTGCTTTGAATCCAATATGACATTTAAGTAACTGATTGTTATTAAAAAAAATAACATCCCTGGTCCATGATAACACAGAGCTGAATGAAGATCTGGATCTGAATGAAGATCCCTGGATAAGAAAAACATCCAATAAAAAGAGTGTATGAATTATCTTACATTTGCCAAGGTTTATCTAAAAAGTGAATGCTCTATAGCATTGAATGAGTATCTGTTCATTGCAATGATTTGCAAAGATACAAATAAAGAAAAACTTCTTAAAACAACATAGAGCTTAATGGGAGTGAATGAGAGCAGAAAGTAAATGCAAAACCTGATGGAGGTTCCAGCAGCATGAGGCACTCTGTGGATGTAACCCCCTTGTGAAAAAAGCATAAATGGTGAAAAATATGTTCAGAAGATTTAAAAAATTTCCTAAGGCATATAGTTAATGAGAAACACTCGTTGAAGAAAATGAACTAAAGCAAGCTAGAGAACACCAAGAGACTATGGCTCTTGACCCAGTATCTGCTGCTTCCCACCCACTCCCATCTCCTAGTCCAGCTTGTTAGGAAATCCTCTCTGGTCAGGTATCATTCAGAAAACATGCCTTCCCTCTCTTCAGCTCCCAGTCATTGAGCAGGATATCTTACTAGGACTGTCAAGATGGTGGCATTTATCACGCCCTCTTAGGCTAATTTTCAGAGGCTAAGTTCCTGGTGAGTGTGTCTGCAAGGTTTTCAGTTTACTTCCTCCAACCAACCCCATTAAATGGGTGTATGTTCTACTCCCAGCAGTCTGATAATATGGGATTCAAACACACTCTGTCTATATTGTAGTTACATTATTGGAGAGTCAAAATGAGAACAGCCTCTGTCTTCATTCCGTGCCTAGCAGGGACCCCAAGAACCCCTCCTCCCCCAGAGTAAAAGAGAGTCCACAAAGCAGAACTCTGAAGCTCTTCTTCAAACACTTGCTTTCCATTACATATCAGTTTTAATATATATAAAATTATAAAAGAAATAATTGTAACACTGTTTTATTGGACTTGTGACTACATAGATGATATATGGACTATATAGACTATATGTCATATGTAACTTATAATACATATCATCTCAGTGATTTTCCTGTAATACCTAACAGCTTCTAATGCCCCACACCAGCTCCACAGTTTTGCTTATGTTATTGCAACTTCCTGATAGTTTTTCCTGTCATTTAATATGAATTTTTCTTAATGCTTAGAAGACCTTCTAATGTCAGCCAAAGATCGTATGAAGTCAAGCTTGCCTGAACAAAAAGATGCCTTTTATTTGCCTCCCTATATTGTCTTCTCTGTCCTTTTATCAAACATTGAAATCATCTGTTTATGTGCATATCCCCTTCTGGAAACTTCATTGGTTGGTAACATACTTGTATATATCTTCATCCACAAAAAAAGGAGAATAGATAATAAGGAGAATTTAGCGCATTTTATCTGTGCCCTCTTTCAGATATAACTTAATTTCATTTATAACTTTTGAGAGCATACCTATGAGTCTGATATTGCGTTGAAAATCACAAAGCACTGATGCTTTCTCACCTCTCAAATCAGCAACAGAAATATCAAAGGCAGACCAACAGCACGGGCTGATGCTCTGATTTTTCACTACTTGCATCTTCAAGTTTAGAAATCAGTTACTAAACAATATTGGCAAGTTAGGAATTACACATCTTATCTATAAAGGCAGAGTTTTGATATAGCACTGAAATCACATGCAAACTAGTAGTTTCAAATTACCAAGCCATCAAAATTATTACTTGCATTGGAAATGAACGTTTTAACTAACTTTTCGAGATAAGCAAGTGATCACTTTCTTTGGCCCTGGACTGATAATGATGGTGTCATCTGATCTCAGCCTCAGTTTATAATGACCTCACCTTGATTCCCAAGCTGGAATAATGGTGATAAACTGTGCATTGAGCTTTTGCTTTGCAGCGCCCTTTCACATAAAGTGTTGTATTTAAATTGTGCAACGAATGATAATTTTACAGAAGGCATGGATGGCCTGTTTCAAATATCATTTTAAAATTTTCTGGCTATGTGAATTTGCACATATCTCTTAGTGTCCGTGTAATTCTACAAAATGGAGAGATTAATAATACTTCATATTGAGACCTTTGTGAGAGTTAATAAGTTAAGATATATATTAGCATCTAGAACAATGACACATGGTAAAATTTCTAAATATCTGTTGTTACTGAGATTGAAAATATGGGTTTAAAAATAAAAAGGTTGGCCAATAAAAAAAATGTCCTTGTTAGCCAAGGTCATTGTTTATTAAAACTATGCTGATACATCGTGTAATAAAACAACTGTGGTCCTTTTATATGTTTTGAGGACGGTATCTCAACAATTACACTGACAATGTGTAAATGTGTGTAAAATGTTCTCTAAGTTTCTGAACTATGTTTTGTTTGTTTTTTCCCTCTTCATGGAAACAAAGATTCTCCCTCTGTTCTGGCCAGAGTTCTTTGTAGCTGTTCCAGGTGCCTCTCTTACCCCAGCTCTTCCCAAAGCCACCATTAAGGAATCTCTTACTGCTTGAAAAAGTTTTAATATTCAGCAGGTTAAAGAAACCCATGGTCAGCTTTAGAATTTCAGTCTCTGCTGAGCTTTCAAGGTGTCAAGACCCTAAAATAATATGAACAGCAGGAGTACTAAATCTTTCATTATTTCCAGTTTCCCCTTGAGCATACTGACTTTGCAATAAAGAAGCTGTCATTTACACTCTTCTTTATTGCAAGGTGGGTAATAGCTACAGGGAGAAAAATAAGGAACTGTGTCAAGTTAGCCTGACTGCCATTATGATTAATGTGTAATCATTGCACATTTGCATCTACTCTCTTTATACACAGGTACTTCATAGACTGGAAGAGTGATGGGGACAGCTACTTTACAATAGATGGAAATGAAGGAACCATCGCCACTAATGAATTACTAGACAGAGAAAGCACCGCGCAGTATAATTTCTCCATAATTGCGAGTAAAGTTAGTAAGTATGGCCTGGATGGAATCAATGTTATACTGCAGTTCTTTGGATTTAACACTCTTAAACGAGCCCCTGCTGAGGTGTTTTTCATTTTTGGACTGACAGCTGAGTGGTCTCCTGGGGAAACTCAGAAACCTGTTCCCTTTCCTTATAGCATAAGTCCAGAGAAATGGTGACAGCTGCCAGTGAGGTCTGTTTGCAGGATTGCATGAATATCTGGTAATGCATTTCACTGTGTGACCTTATCCCTTTCCATGCCAGAGCCTCAGAGATCCCTTGGAATTCCAACTTCTCTTCTGCCTTGGATCCCTATGTATGTTATTGGGAGCCTCATAAGCCTGGCAGGAGGAAATAATTATCACGTAAAATCACCCCGTCTGAAATAGCTGCTGAAATTGTAAACACCTCTTGAATGACTCCTCCTTTCTTGCTTTTCATTAGAATGTGATTTTTTATGAATATCACTGTGGGCTTTCAAATGCAATTCTTTAGTGGGTTGCTCAGAATCTGTAGGTTGATTAGGAATGATTCTTCATGTTGATTTCTGCTTTGTTCAGAAGAGAATCTTTCAGCTGGAGAGTGACTGTAGGTCTAGTTTAGTTAGACACTCAAAGATATTATCACAACTTCCTAAGGTGACAGCTTACAGTGGGTGGTGACATTTGACTATTAATGTAGCTGTTTTTAGCAGAAGAACATTTTACCAGTCCTTTGTTTAAGACATCTTAATAGGCATGGGGAAATTTCCTTCTGAATATCCTTCATTTTATTTCTTTCTTATTTCATTCTGTGCATCTGGCACAAATACTTTGCCAGCTAATTCACCTTACAATGCAGGGAAGAGCTAAGTATAAACATCTCTGTTGAGGGGTTTTGATCAGTCTCAACTCAGTGGGGTGTAAATATGAAACCATTTGTTTATCTTCAACAACTGCTTCCAAACATGAATAATCAGATGCCTATTCCCAAGCTTAATGATGTCTGTAGCTGATTTCACTACTGTCTGTAGATTATTCTGATTTTTAAAGGTAAGTCTAGCATAAAAGGACAGGTAGCTTCTATCTTGCCATTAAAAGATTGACCTTCATGGGAAGAGGCTGTCTATTCTGAGGCTGCCATTTAGGGAGGACACAGGATGGTCCTCCGTATTGACAGTTCCAGCACAGCTCAGCTGCCCCTCCTTACCTGCCAGCATGCAGCAAATGTGAGAGAATGGATTTTGAAATACTCAATCCAGGCAGCTTGCTGGTTGAACACCTCCTCTGTCAGCACCATATGAACTAAAATATATAACCTGCCTGCAGTCCCACCCACAAAATTATGGAGATACTAAAATGGTAATTTTTTTCAGCAACAACATTTTGGGTTCCAGTCATTGGAACTTTGATTCCTTGCCTGTAGTGGTATAGTTTCTCCAAGCGGTAAGAGAGACAGAAATAAAAATGCACAAATGTCTATCTGCCCCAGACAATGCATCACTGGTTTCTACTGCTTTTACAGTTCAAATGAACTGCACATATTCTCTTTTTGAGTGATGTTTGGAGTTATTTTCTGTGTGGCACTGTTCCAACCCCATAGGAACTTGATATGGATAGTCATTGGTAGACCTTCTCAGCTTCCTAATCCTAGCGTTACCTGACCTCCAGGCAGACTGCCTAGGAGAGTTCATGGCATGATTTCTCAATTTCAGCTTTCTGCTGTATCTACTTGATTCCGAGGAAGTACGCACATCCTTGTCATGCTATGCAGGTACATTACACGTACATTACAGGTACATTTCGTACTATATATTTACTGTCTGTTTCTCTGCCCTGCCATCTCCTTTTGAATCTGTACCCTTGCTCAAATAGGCTCTGAAAAGAGATCGACCAGTCAAGTGCTGGAGAAGTTATGTTATTAGGAGAACAGGATGTCAGCCTTTCTTTATGAGACAGCCCCCCTGCCCCCGCCATTTTCTTTAGGTTGTTTGCCTGAAATCTCCTTTCACACTTGGAATATTTCTTCCTCCTGTACCACATCCTATTATAGCTACCTATGTTACTCATCATTCCTTTCACACTAACATTTAATTATTTCCTTTAGCTAGAATGTTGAGGATAGCTTAACCATACTGTAGTTAGGAAATAAACTTGAGTTTTCTAAGCTATTTGGCAAGTATAGTAAAAATGAGTTTTCTAAGTTATAGAGTGTAAGATCTCTTTGAAATAAATTACATTCACTCCATGCCTCAGACATAATCAATGACAACTGACCAAGCATAGTCTCTTCAAATAATCCTGCCATAACCAAGACATGTTGCCCATTATAAAAAAAATATACATTAGGAAACAGTCTCATCCAAGTCTTCCTATTCATGAACCCACAAAATGCATTCATTTTTAAAAGATTTATTTGTTTATGCATACAAGAACTGGGGTATAGGCCAGAGGTATGGGGTGTGGGTAAGAAGATTCACCAGAGACAGAGCAGGGAGTGGAACAGTGACATCTACTGAAGTCCACTGCTGAGGGTAATAGGGGGTGAGACAGGAGAGATCTGCTATGCCATGTGGGTCAGCTCCCTGTCTGAGGATCAAACTCATGCTCCAGTGACTGACGATAGCTTGGTAGAGCTGAGATTTAACCCTTGTGTCACCAGGGAGGCCCTGCATGCATATTTTTCAAAGTATAAGCAGTGGACCCCCATCACTCACCTCCAGAGGAAAGTTTGCAGATAGCTCATTAGTCACCTGTACAGTAGCTCTGGAGAGTCTCTTTCTATCTACTCCCTACCACAACCATCATCATGGAATGAAGACACCGGGTATAGCAGGCTCAATACCCCTCTCAGAACCTTGAATTTCCACCACTTGGAAAATGTAAGGAGAGTATGCCTTTGACAGTGGAAGCAAGTTTTAGATTTTTCTATTTATTTGGCTAATAATATGACCAAAACATATGCTAACTCTGCCACTCCAACCCATTGACTGTGATTTTTATTTTTATGCAAGTTAGGAACCCCTAGTATGTGGATTCTCAAAGTTAAATTGGCCCTCACTGGGCCATAGGCAAAACTGGGACTTAGGTGAATAATCCATACATATACAAAGTGTAAGCATGATGTCTAATAATATCTAGTATTTCTAGAATATCTACCCCTAGTCCACTCCAGTAACTATTCAAAGACCAATGTATGGATTTTAGAACCTCAAGGAAGTCTGATGGGACAAACTATACATATATATTTGCAAAAAATTTCTAAACGCACACCAGTGGTCATTAAAGATTGTGCAATAAGAATAGCTTGTTTTGTTTGAATTCATAGTTTAAAAGTAAGTTTTATTCATAGTCTAACACTCAAGCAATTTTCATTGATCCACCTGGCTAGATGAGCAGGAAACCAGTGAATGACTGAGAAATAAATAGCTCACAGTTGCCTTCCAAAAAAGAACAAAATTGTGTACATATATACCTTACTGCAGATTGAACTAGCATATGTTTTGGTTCTGACCTTTCTATACAAACTCTCATGTGAAATGAAATGGTACAATGATTGAACAACTTCCAATTAATTAAAAAGCAGTCATTAATCAGAGTTGCTAGAGTTGGAGTCCCAAATCATTTTATCAGGCTCCTAATAATTCTTTTATGCATTACTGCTTTGCTGTTTTTATGATACTAATCTTGAGAATTTTAAAAGAGCCAGAAGTTCCAAAAGTTCATTTCCTTCATATTATCAAAAACTTCCAACAGGCAATATTTATATTTTTGGTCTTCCTATAACAAATATTATTAGGCAAAAATAACTAAAAACTGCTACATTAATGTCTTACAGCATATTTTATGTAATTAAAAAATAAATGATTGTAAAGACACATTTATTTTTCTGGATGTGAGTCGTTCAGGTGGTAATGCAATGGAATGTGCAATGGGTAAAAATCAGTGACTTGATTGCTGAAGTCTATCTTGTGGAAATATTATATGAAAATACATTACTATTACTATGACTTAGAATTCAGTTATAGGCCAATTAATTTTAAGGTAGTTTGGTATACTTTGGTATACAGATATATACCTATAACTTTTTTTTTTTTTGCTTCAACATAATACATGTGAATTCATCCTTATATGAACAGAAAATGCAAACTCTGAGATTACTATTATTAATTCAGGCTCAACATAAATTCATACATTTGTTTGTATACACATATAGAATATCATTTATATACAAAACACTATTTGTTGTGGGTTAAGAGATAGCTAATATTGAAGTCTGTTTTTAAAGGTGTTAGTTTTAGTCATAGTTAGAAATTGACCACAATAGAAAATTTCAGTGAAACTATGCTAAGTTGAAACTACGCTAAGTTGATAAAACTCCAGAAATTACCTTAATTGCTTGTTAGGCTAAATTGCATGTAAATCTATAAAATCAAACTTTTTGACATATTTATAAAAATAGAATCATTATTATATCTCAAAATGTCACTTTAGAACCAGTGAATGAAAATGTACTTTAGTTTTAGTTGATTTGTTCTGTGTTTTCATCTTCCTACTCAATGATGTCATCACAGGTTCTGTCTTAGAATGATTCAATGATAACAATTAGTTGTGCTAGAGAATATGTACAAACCAATACTTAATCAAAGGACTTCAAAATCAGAGGCAGAGTGTAGGAAGGAAAAGGACTGTGTGATAGAGTTTGTTCAATGCATGCAGCATATGGTACCCTTAATAGGTGCCTTTCATTAAGGCAATCTTAATTATAGAGGTGGGGAATGGCACATAAATAGAAGATGAAATAACAAATATCATAGAAATGCATCAAGCTGTTGGTGGGGATCATATTTATGTTTAGAAAGGAAAGACCATATTGGAAATGCTTCCTCAGGCATTATACTGGTATTCATTAGTAGGTCCTCAGATCTTAGGGAAGAAGTCTGAAAGAATTTAGGAGGAAGGCTTTGTCTTTATGGATGGATTATTAGCCACCTATGCTACATTGCAAATCTCATGGCCAACATCTCGTGGCTAAAGCAATATTTGTTTTATATCATTTCTGAAGGTTGGTAGTCTAATGTAGTTACTCGCTCCTCTAAGGGATGTCACATGAGTCTGAAAGTAAGGTGTCAGAGGAGCTGCAACTACTTTAAAATTTAGTCAGGGAGAATCTCCTTCCAAGATCACTCTGTGTTCTGATGACCATATTAGCCCTAGGTCTTATAACTCAGGAACTGTTGTTTCAAGATTGTTCTTAGTTTCCTGCCATGTGAGTTCCCCACAATGGGGTTTACAGTATGGCATCCGACTTGATCAAAATGAACAAGCATGAAAGAGAAAATTCCATTATGACCAAAGTCAGTCTTTTATAACCACAGAGATGACATCACTGTTGTCATATTCTGCTCTGTAGAAGCAAGTCACAAAACCAACTGCACTTCAGAGCAGGTAAGTCACATGGATGTCAGACGTGGAGATTGTTGGGAGCCATTTTGAAAGGCTGCCTGCCCTATGTGGTTTATGGAAACAAGACAAGTTATTCTAAGAAAGAAGAGAGTTAAGGCATACTCTGGAAGGCATACTATCTGCCTTCCAGGCATTGAAAATACTGCAAGAGAAATAACGATATGACTGAATTCACTAAGTACACAAACAAAATGCAAAGTTCTGTAAGAGAGAAATCACAACTAAATTTAAGGGCATAAACATAGTATATCACTTAGGTATTGTCTTTTAAGTTAAGTCCTTAAAGGATAAAAATGTTCTATAATGGGGGGAAAGAAGTACTGCAGATTGAAGAAACATCTTAAACAAAAACAAAATATCAAAATACATATTGAGATCAGATATTCTAATTAGAGTGCATACAAGGGAGTAGAGAAAATGTATTTACCAAGGAGCCTGGAATCTCCTCCTTCAGCACCTTCCAGTATACAAGATGGTCTTATTAATTGTAGTCACTGAATTGTACATGACAAGCCCACTTGTATTTATTTCATACTAATCGTTTTACCCCTTTTTGGACCCCCTACACTCATGTTTGTTTACCACTTTGAAATATATACAAATATATATGTAATACAACCTGTTGCCATAAAGTTGTACATCTAAAACTAATATAACATTATATGTAATTTATCTCAATGAAAAAGAAAGTAAAAAGAAGAGAGAGGAAACCTGAGATCTTATTGTACAGAGTCTTAAATTCTGCAGTGAGAATTTGTAGTCTTTCAGATGGGTTTATGAGCCTATCCTTGTTTCTGCTGTTTTTATTGTGTCCCTAGTTTTAACAGATGCCCAGAGAGGCATTTATCACTTCTCAAACTTTCTCCATCCTGTTTCCTTGTAAGCCAGCACTGCCTCACTGGTTGGATGACTATGATTCACCTCACCAAGGTCAAGGATAAGGTGTGTCTGTATTCTCCCCAGTGTAAATTGCTATTGTGACAAAATAGATATAAAATGAAGCACTACTATTTTAACAGTGTCTAAGGGTACAAACCAGTTAATTGTACTCACAGTATTGTGCCACCATCACCACTATCCATCTCCAGCACTTTGTCATCATCCCCCCAAAAGAAATTCTACCCATTAAGAATAACTCCCGTGTCTACCCCCACCACCTCACTTGCCATTGTATGTTCTGTCACTCTACTTTCAGACACTCCTAAAATTGGCCAGTATTCTTTCAAAAACTCCTGAGCATTATCTCTCCTGAGCATGTTGATTGAGAACAGGCATACTTGGTTGACTGTTCCTACTACTACTCCTCAGCTTCTCAACCAGGGTCACCTATATCAGAAACATCTGGACAGATTTGGAAGGACAAATTCCCTCTACCCATTCAAGACATACTGCAACAAAATTTCTGGGTAATTAGGAATTGCCAAAACTTTATTTTAAATTAAAATATCTATTTTAAACAAGTTTCCTAGGTTCATCTACTGGACAGTGTCTTTTCAGTAACAACATGCCAAATTCTCCATCATCCTAAATAAGAATGCATTTTGCATTTGGGGAAACAAAACAGTAAAATCAGTTAATGTGAGTAGATATACCTACTCAGAATATGCTTGTCTTTGATAACGAAATATAAAAATTGATTTCAATTCTAGATTAAAGTAATTTTTACCTTCTGTTGCCCAAATATCTCCATTCTCTTAATTTTCATGGATATCTTACTTTACATGTATGAATCTAGGTGAATCTAATTTTCTTTCTTTTCCCTACTATGTGAAACTATTTTGTATTATTAAGGAAAAGTAAGTTTGATTTATACTAGTAATATTAACATACTAATTGTTACACTGTTAACAGTAGTAATTGTAAGAGTAATACTTTGAAGAGTGAAGCACTTATAAATGTTCACATCTTTTCAGTCTTGCAATGCATCATATATATGGAAGTAATACTCATTAATACCACCATAACCATCAATGTAATTTAGAAATTGCATTTTTTTCACCACTCTATTATGCTGTGTAAATATAATGGAATCCACATTTATGTTAAGATAACTTATGTTTCATTTCATACTTTCAGTTTTTATGGGTATACTACTAAAATGAAACTGCTAGGAGCCCTGTAAGTCAATATGATTACTCCATCAAAATCACATACACAGCAATGCCAGGATTATTATTATTTCTTAATTAGTATCTTATTTTCTCTGGAAATTAAAACTATAGGATGAACTCACTTCTCTCTCCAAACTTATCTCTCTTAACCACCTCTGCCACTAATAAACATAACCCTGAGAAGAAAAACAAAGTTTTTTTTTTCTGAGCATATTATGAGGTTTCAATTTTATCCTGAAGTAAATAGATGAACATTAAAAATCTTAAAGACAGAAATTGATTTGACTGGTATTTTTAGAGATTTATGCTGGTTGCATAATGGTGAAAGAATGGAAGGAAAGAAGGGTTGGAGAAGAGTAGCAACATAGTAGGAAGTTTGTAGACATCTAAGAGAAAAATATTGATGAATTTTAGAGTAAGGACAAGGATAATAAATAGCAATGGAGGAGAAATTTGAGAGAAAGTTAAAAGGGAAAAATTTTGAGAGAAAGCATGGAATTAGCAGCAGTGGTATTGATATTAGACGAAGATGGTGAGGTAAATTTTGCACAGGTTGAATTTGATATTCTTGTTGCTAGTACAAGTAGTCATGTAATCAGTCTGTATACTGAGCAGGGTCTGGAAAGAGATTTCTGTTGGAAAAATACAACTGGGAATATTGACATAAACATTATGATGAGTATATGCGTATGAAACATGTTCAATGATGCACTTAAGCCATTTCAGGGAGAGGCGAAGATCGAGCAAAAAAAAAAAAAAAAAAAACAGCAATCAAGTTGCTAACAGGTAAAGGGAACAGAGTCTTTTAGGAGATAGAAACAATACTTGGTCAACTAATTTGGTGAGGAACATAGGAGAAAGGGGAAGGTAGAGGTAAAGAGTAGGTTTGCATTTTGTGCATTTGATTTCCATTGCTTCTGTACTTAGTTGTTTATAATAAATGGAAGATAATACATAATTATAGACTGTTGGATGTTTATTGTGATTTTGCATATATGTGTTTCATTAATTTGGTTGTCTACTGACAGACACCTGCTACCTCCTTGTATAAAATCACCTCTTCTTTTTATCAAATTTTGCTGTGATGATATTAAAGTCATGAGTTTGATTTTTTAATTATAGATAATTTAACATGAAGTGAATAGCATCTAAGGTTGTCTTGTTGATAGTGGGTGAATTCAAATAAAATAAATTGACCACCATGGTGCCATTATTCACTGAGGCTGCCTGTCCTACTGGCTGAATCTAAAATATCTGTGCTGCTCACTTCAGTCTGTATTCGAAAGTATATTTATTCACTGATATATTCAATTACTAGCATTAACTAGGTTGTATGTTAAGCACTGGGAATTTAAAAATGAATATGACACAATTCCTGCATTCAAGGAAATCAGAATGTCTAAGGCTTTATGTTATTGTTAATATTTAAAATCAGTAACAGTTTTCCCCTGCCTTTTGTTTGGAAAAGTAATTGATTGGTAGTAGTTAAAAAGATTTCTTTTTCTTTGGAGATCAGTTTTTGTCACCAAAAGCATAGAAAATAAGATTTGAGTTTGGTATATATGTATAAAAATAATTTAAATTCTCTTTACGGATTGCTAAGTCTCACTATAGATCATACTACTGTAATTGAAAACAGTCATTAGTAGATATAGTTTATGCTAACTTGCAATTTAAAAGTGAACTAGTAAAAACAGAAAAGACAAAGTAAACTTCTGTTATTTATTTACTATATCTTGCTTCGGTTTCATTATAATTCAGTTGTTTGGCGTCAAAGCCAAGATTCCATCCTTTAAATTATTATAGTTGCATTTTGGTACACAGTCACAAAATTGAATTTTTTAACTCCTATCATTATTCAAAACAGATGTCATTTTCATTTTAGGAAACCTCACAGATCCAGTGTATTTTAACATAATAGGATCCTCATTTTTGTTTACAGTTTTCAAAACATTCTCAGTTACACTTTCCATTTAATTCTTTGAGACATTCTCATTTGGCCAATATATTATTTTTAATATTTAATATGTTGGTAAAACCCAATACTTTGACCCTGCGATGTAGCCTGGGCTTTCTCATAGCATGGTGGCTGGTTTAACAGGATAATGTGACTCGCTGAAGAGAAGTGGTCACCATTTAAATGGCCAGACCCCAGGTACTATGTCTTCTTGCCCTTGAACTAGTTGCTATCTGTCATAGGGCAGTGAAAGCCATTGGGGTCAGCATCTCACCACCAGAAACCAGCTGCACAGTTAAAGGCCAAGTGGGACCAGTTTCTGCATAGTCCATGGGGGTAGGGGTTACTGCCCTTTCACGTCCACGATATACCAAAACGGATGTTATATTTTTTTAAAAGACAATAATAATAATCTCATTTAACAAAACAAACCTATTGATTAAATAACTTGTGAAAAGTGAGCCAAAGTTTTATTTGGTCAAATAAGATAATGCTGTATATAATTAATGTTGTTGTTTTGTTTTGTTTTGTTTTTAAGTTAGATATATTCTACATGCTTCTCTAAGATTCTCACTATACCTTTAATGAACCCATTTCGTATTGTAAATTATATCATTTATCCTCATTTTACTTTGTCTGTATTTGTTATGGTACACAATGATGGATTTCATTGTTACATGTCAAGTGTGACATTTCTTAAGTTTCTGCTTACAGAGTTTTATGTTTTAATACATTTTAACACAGAGAATATTGTAGAACTGTCAGAATCAGTCATGTTGTGAGGTTCTATATACATTCTTTAAAAGAACCAAGATAGAGGAATAAAAGAATACTGATATTATGAATCTTTACTAGCACTGCAGGTGGAAAATTTACAAATAAAGCCACTAGTGCAGAAGGTATAATGGAATGAAATGGTATTTGGAATTCTGTAGTCCTAGGTTTGAATCATTACTCCACATTCTTTAGATGGGTAAGGTATTTCAAAAGTTTGGGGCAGTTTATCCACCTGCAAAAATTCATAAAGTAAAAGTTGATAATAAATAAGGAAAAACAAGTGCATTATGTTATCTTTTATTCCTCAAAGGATGTAAAAACAGTAAATTGAAGGGACATGTGCACTCCTACTACTCATTCAAGCACTTTTTAGAATAGCCAAGCTATGGAGTCAGCATAAATACCTGAAGACAGATGAGTCAACCAGAGAGATGTGGTTTATGTACACAATGGAATAAACTCTTGTATTTTGTGAGAACTTGAATGAAAAAATAAATGGAATTATGCTAAGGGAAATCTCAGAAGGAGAAATACAAACACCAGATAGTTTCATTTATATGTGGGATATAGAGAAACAAAACCAAGCATCAAATAAAACTCTAAAAATCTGATGGTAAAATTGAGGCTATGAAAGCAGAGTCAAGTGAGAGCAAAGTGGGGTTGGTGCACAGTGGACTCTGGTGGATTTTCAGTGTGATGGTTGTGGATTTTGTATGGAAACAGACACCTGAAGAGTGTAATACTGTACCTTTAAGCCATACACAATATTGAACCAATGATGTCTCAATTAAAGAAAACATTTCTGGTCTTCAACAGAAATGACAGGGATGTGAATAATAAATCATAGACTTGGGTTAAAACTTGTGGTAATGGCCTCCCTGGTGGCACAAGGGGTTAAGGTACAGCACTATGAAGCTATTGACAGCCACTGCAGCAGGAATTTGATCTCCTGCTATGGAGCTTCCCACATGACACAGCAGACCTCTCCTGCCTCGCCTGCTGCTCCCCTCAGCAGTGCATTTCAGTCAATCTGCTTGTTCTGCTCCCCACTCTGTCTCTGGTGAAGCCTATCACCCTGCACACACACCTCTTGCCTATATGCCAGCTCTTGTATGCATAAATAAGTTTTAAAAAATAATTTGGGATATTTGATTAAAAAAAAACTTGTAAGATTTTGAAAGATGCAAATTTTTTTCAAGTCAATATTCCTTTTGATACTGTATAAAGAAAAGCTATTTATTCTTTTCTATCACCCACAAATCATTTGAGAGACGGCCATTTGTTTTTCACTATCTCTTCTTCCTTAACCTGTTATTTTAAATTGTTATTTGGGGAATATCTCTCTCTTCATTCTTCTTGTAATTTATCATTCTTTTCAGGAGGCTCCATTTGAAATTATTCAAATATGTAGGTTATTCTACTCAATAAAGTTATGGATACAAGCTGGAAAAGCATGTGTTTATATCATGGAAAATATCACTGTTGGTGAAAATAAGTAGACTAACCCTGAAAGGATAGCAACTTTTGTGATTAATTACCTGCTCAGACCTTAACTTTGGTGGTGATTTTCAAGAACAGACACTGGCCTTGTGTACTGCTAGTGCTGACAGTGAAACACAGACACCACCCTCTTTCATTCTCATATCTGGCACAGCTCCTCAAGATTTTCCTGTAAAGAAAAGGTCATCTGGATTCTGTATGAAAGCTGACCTAAAAAAATTAATAATATTTACTACTAAGTAATAACTGAACAGATTTTGCTACCATACTTTCTCTGTTTGTTTTCAACAGGTAACCCTTTATTAACCAGTAAAGTCAACATATTGATTAATGTCCTAGATGTCAATGAATTTCCTCCAGAAATATCTGTGCCATATGAGACAGCAGTATGTGAAAACGCCAAACCAGGACAGGTATCTTTTGAGTATTGTTAATCTAGAATATAAAAAGATCTACTATATGCTTTTTCTGTACATAAATATTTTTTTCTAGATCATGTCTTCATAAAAGAAAAATAAAAGAGAGTAAACAAGTTTAAATAATTATATGTGCATGTAGGTGGAAATGACAACACAGGAGATAAAGTGATGGTGACCTATTGAATATTCCTTGTCTAAGTGATCCAGGGCTATAGAATCTGCTATGTTCTCTAGTCCTTTACTTTGGAATTTCTAAAGAGCTTGACTGTAAACCCAGGAAGTACACAAACTCAGAATGCATTCTTCCAGAATATTTTTTTTCTCCCATGCTTTCATAAAGGAATACAGAAAAGTTCTTATGCTCATGAAAAGTATAAGACTTTCTTCTCTGCTGATCTAAATTAGACCCTTTGGGTTATTCAAAATATCATTTTTTATCAATACTGTTTTGGAAGGAGGTTCTACTGGGGAAATAATGTGTTAATGAAAGTTACTGTCAAAATTATAGGTTATATGGGGGATGGTGGGTAGCCAATTTTTTTCTATACTTTTATAAATTAGTAAATGAATAACCATAATAAAATGTATGATCAATATGTAAGAACTACAACATCATATAGTATAATACAGTGTGAGGAACAGGCAGAGGGGCCTGTTGGATGCAGGTAGGGAGCTTTTAGAAATTTGTTGGTGGTGTCATGTAATGTTGTATATTTGAAGAGGTTGAAGTGGTATTCCTAAAATTTACAAAGTATTTTAAACCGGTGTTATTACAGAAAAGAAAAAAAAGAAAGAAAGAAAAGTAGCTAAATCACGTTTAGTGGCATCAGTCTAAATCACATGATACAAAGTTTGCCCACTGAAACCAGGATGTTGGATTTGACCTCTAAGATCTTCCTCTGAAAATTCAAAAGGTCTAAAGGGTGATCAGTCAACTGAGCAACACACTTCTCTCTCCTACACACACCTTCCTAGAAATCAGTTATTTTTAAACTCAAATTCTGTTTTTTTATAGTTTTTTAAAATTTTTATTTATATTTTTTACATTGTGTATTCCCCTTGGGTATCCTACCACTGATTCACCTGTGACCTATCACTATAGTACCCTGTGCCAAAGTCTTACCCAAATTTTAACACAAGCTACACAAATTATGGGAACAATTTAGGAAAATTTTTGAAACACGGCTGACAGTTCTACTTCTTAAAAATCAATCTATCCATGAAAATACAATTTGTATTCTTACCCACTGGGGAGAAATAAACATAATAACAAAAACAGATATACATCCTCTGCATTTCTCTCATCATTTTATTTATTTATGAATATAAATCTCATTCTCACAAGCATAGCTGTACTGAATTTTTGCTAATGCAAGACTTTTAAATTATCGAACATTTTGTTTCCAATAAGAATTTGCATATTTAGATTGGAAAACAATTATTTCCTCTAATTTAAAATGCAAGTGAGTACATTTTAATTTTATTTTCCTTACTCGTGTGAAATTTCAATGCTCTCTAGCTTTTTACTTAAGCAGATAGTGATTTCGAATTACCCCATACCCTAAAATTGTACCTGACATTATTAACTGTAAATGTTTAGCTATGTTTATAAAAATTGTATTTGTTTGGTCCTTTGATTTGAATCATCATTGTTATGTGTGTATGTGTGTTAGTTACCTGCATGTTAAATTTAGTCAAATTACTAGCCCGATATGTAAAGTTCACTTTGAAACTGTTGACTGACTTGAACTTTTGTCTCAACTTTGTTTCAGATAATTCAGATAGTAAGTGCCGCAGACCGAGATCTTTCACCTGCTGGGCAGCAATTCTCCTTTAGATTATCACCCGAAGCTGCCATCAAACCAAATTTTACAGTCCGTGACTTCAAAAGTAAGTTTAACCACATAACACTTTACCTCTTGCCATGTACTTTTGAAAAGGACACAGTGGTAGAAAGTGTTTTTCCAGAAAGCACTCAATATGTAAAATACGGAAATTTATATATGAGAAATACAAAATTCTATAGTCAGTGGTAAATTAAATATTTACTCATAGACTTTCTAATGAGGCAAATTAAATCCATTTATAATGTCAACAGTACCTTAATGAGTCAAGCAAACAAAAGACATATCTAGGAAATTGAATAGTTTCACTGTTTTTGTTCCACTTGTATATTATGAATAGATACAAATAGGTAAGCTCAGTAACTGATTTGAATAGCTTAGAGTACAAAACAGGTTAATACAGCCTTTGCAAATAAAATAATATCAGTTTGTATTCACACTCCATTATTCCCTAAATGGCAGGCTCTAAAAGTGTTCTAAATGTGTTAAATTATACTGAATAATTTCAGTTTTAGGGTGTCTACACTAAATAACAAAATGTATGCAAATCCTTTAACACAATGACTAAAATGTATTAACTTTAAGAAAATTTTAGCTACTACCTGTACCATAATGTCTACACTTTTATGTCTGCCCTAACTACATATACAAATTTACATTTTAGGGAAATCAGTGTGACAACAGTGTGAAAAAAACACTAGCAGAATATAAAACTGTTTCTGAAGTTATTGTGGAGATTGGGAAAGAAAGTCTTAGAATAGGTAAGGCTGTAAAGATGAAGAGAAGTGAATGGAGACAGAATTCCTAAGACTTAATGCTAGATCCCCTAGAGTTCATATGTGACTATGATGGAAAAGAAGACTAATCAGAATTCCAGATCATTGATTCGGGCAACTGGGTCAACCATTCAGTAATGTAAGTATTGACAGCTGTCCGCCATTGTATCTTTGCTGGAGAAACTATGTCAGATTAATGATGATAATATAAACCAGATCATCTTGCCTAATAGCACAGTATTTTCTCAATGTCTGGACTTCTTTTTGCAATTCAGATGCTATTGAACATATTCTCTTTGTTTTTTCTTAAACTACGTAAGTGTAAATTTTTCTAAATTGGAGAGAGACAGCTTTTCACCTCATATATTTAACTTTTTTGTCAGCATATTTAAGTCCTATACTTTTAACAAATTCCAATTATACAAAATAATTTGGTCAACTATACTCACCACCTCAAACATTATATCCTCAGCTCTTACTCATAAGTGGGAGGTTTACACTTTTATTATCTTCTTTGAAGCCTGTCTACCCCTGCACTAGCAACCACTTTTCAACCATCTTTTTCTATTCAATTCAATTTTTTATCTTTTTTTTTTTAGGCCTGTACATGTGATCGCACACAGTATTTTTTTCTCTGTCTGACTTATTTCATTCAGCATAATATCCTCTATTTTTATCTGTGTTGCTGCAAATGGCAGAAATTCCTTCTTTGTTATGGCTGAATAATATTCCAAATGTGTATGTATGTATCACATTTTCTTTATCCACTCAATAATAAAAAAAAAATTTAAATGTAGAAATGAGGTTTAATATGTCTTTTTATTCCAGCTATGGATAGCACAATAAACTTGACATGGTTGCATATCAATAATAATAATGGATTGAAAAATAAGCATTAAAAAAGAGCAAGCTGCCTTTTCATATTACTTGTGTTCTAGAACATCAAATTCCTACCTCCACAGGTGCAAATTACCAGCTTCTTTGACTTTCTATTGCCCTTAATCATTTATACCAAGGATTCAGGTTTTAATTCTAGATCGTTCCTTTTCCCCAAACTCAGGTCAACTATCAAACTGCTAAAAATTTCTGAATTTCTAAAAATTCAACTATCCCCAATTTCCATTCCTAATATCATAAGCACCTGGCATCACCAACTCTCATTGAAATATTATTAATAGGCATTAGGCATCTTAATATTTTATTTCTCAGTTAAAATTATCCTCTGTGTAAAAACAAACGAATCTTCCCATACCAGACACTATTTTATTGAAAAATGTCCTTAACTTGGTTATTCCCTACTGAGATGAGTATAGAGCCTCTGCCTAATTTTTTGTTATTAATATTGGAAACTACAAATAAAAGAGTGAATATTATTGTAATAATATTTTTCTGATATATTTGTATGTTAATGAGTGTTTTTGTTAAAATTACCCAATTTCAAATTAGGTATTATGTATGACTATGATAAAGTAAATATAACTATATTCTAAAAATAATAAAATATTTCTAGCAGTTACTTTAATGGACACAAAAATGAAAATGGTTTGAATAAAACAAAATTCCATTTCCATGTGTAGAAATAAAAGAAAAAAGAAATGTATGTAGAATAACAATGCATTTATATAAAATTAAATAGCATTTTAATAAAATTGCATTTATATGCAATTTTAATACTAGTGCCTTGGATTACTCCATGTAAGGATTAACACTGTTGATTTTATTAGTTAAAATTATTTTTGTAATTATATTTAAATGATTATTATTTGTTATGTTTAACATGTGTAATGAATCTTGTGGTTTTTAATACACGTTATTTTCCTTTCCATGTTTCCTGTACTCTCTGATGTGCAAAAGTGAAAGTGTGTATGTGTGTGTATGCGTGTGTAAATATAAATATAGATTTTGGGGAAAAAAACAAGTTTTGATTTGAAATAGTAAATTTATATTTGTTATATTCTAAAGAATAGATTTTTAGGCAAGATGTTTTACAGATGGATCCTTTATAATCTTTCTCTTTTATCATGTAAGAAAACATCCATGGGAGTGTATTTTTCTCAATTAGATTTGGATGTCAGAAAAAATTGGATCCACACAACATATTTCTTGGCTTATAAACCATTTTATATTTTCTCTGAAAAGAAAATTTAATTTTTACACCATACAATAATTCTGCTTCTCTCCCTAGGGATTATTTTGGTTGCATTTGATCACATTTTTGTAAGTTTTTATCTTGATAAAAGAAAGAATTAATACATGGATGTATTTTACTGACTCAAAAAGAGCTTCCTACTGTTTAACAGATACCAGCCCCAAGATTTGAAGTCAAGCTCATAGTAACCATCTTATCATAAATGTCATGTTTTGTAGACAACACAGCTGGAATTGAAACCCAAAGAAATGGATACAGCCGCAGGCAGCAAGAGTTGTATTTCCTTCCTGTTGTAATCGAAGACAGCAGTTACCCTGTCCAGAGCAGCACAAACACGATGACTATTCGAGTTTGTAGATGTGACTCTGATGGCACCATCTTGTCTTGTAATGTGGAAGCAATTTTTCTACCTGTAGGACTCAGCACTGGCGCTTTGATTGCAATCCTACTATGCATTATTATACTCTTAGGTTGGTTTCAATATTAATCTCGTTTTCGCTCTGGCTCTCGTGCTCTTACTCCCTCGCTCTACCCTTTCCTGTCTCTTTTCTCAATGTATCATGTAAATCCATTTTTCCTTGTTGATGTGCTGTATCTGGATACAAGGAAGATCTATATTGAATTATGTTAAAGTTACCTTTCCATTTTATACCTCATGGATGTGTACTATTAGGGATAAATAAATAGCATCATCAAAAATACAAAAGATCCATTCAAGCTCCAGGGGATTTTCCAGTATTCAATTTTGGCACTTGTCATAATGGAATTTTCTATTGTAAATATTCCAACTGCAGCAATGATTTGTCAGTTTGTTTTGTATTCTAGTAATTGTTGCTTTATCATAAGAGATTATATAGCCTTATTGAAATATATTAAGTGAACAGTAGTTATTAAGTATCAGTTTAATAATGATGAAAAATAAAAGAAAGGACAGGGAAAAAAAAAAGAATGTAAAGGCACCTGCATTTTTTTTTCGTTTAAATTTCCAGCCAGAAGCAATTCCACTTTTCTTATATCTCCTCACATCAAAATTCTAACCATTCTTACTAGAACAGAGCACACTAGTAAAATATCTCAAAGAATTGCAAAGGGAAAGGATTGAAGTAAATATATTCTGTAACATCCCTATGAGAATGGATATAAACTATATTTGGGGGCTTCCTCCTCCATCAGCTCTGTTCAACTGACTGTTCCACTTACTAATTTGCTGTGTGATTCACAAAAATAGAGATGTTCTGTCTAAAGGCTTTCCTTTAAATTCAAATTGCAGTGGATATTATTAGGCATCTTAGAATCTATTTAAATATGCATGTTTATTATTTAATCATTTATATTGAATAATTTTATATTTACCCAAATATTCTGACAAATGTAGATACCTAACTTTATTTCAAGAATAGGAGAAAATATTTCTGCCCTCTTTCCTCTCTTTGTCCCTCCTCCCTCCCTCACTTTCCATCCCTTCCTTCCTACTGCTTTTAAAGGTGATTGTCACATGAGTATTTTGTTTTATTTCATTAGAAGCACAGTAATGTTACAATTAGGAAATCCAACTGTGATTAATATCTAAGTGTTACTTATGGGCTGAAAGGTTCAGTTATTATTACATCAATATCATTCAGCTCTCTGTATGCTTAGAACAACAATTCTTTCTTTCACATGATTTACCTGACACTGAACTATTTAATATTTCTTAAATATAAGACTACCGCTGTTTGATTTGTGTATGTAACTTTGCTGTGGTTGCTGTTAGTTGCTATTTCAAAATGAAGTTGAGTTTAGACAATGAAAAATACTGCAAACACGTACATAATCCTTATTGATGAACATGCTTACTTTGAAAATAATAGGATGGCAGTAAAGAAACTCAGCCTGGGCAATTTTTGATTTTACGGAGAGATGAACTGACATATTCTCAAACTGTGATGTTTGTCTTGTTCTAGCCATAGTAGTGCTGTATGTGGCTCTGCGAAGGCAGAAGAAAAAAGACACCCTGATGACCTCTAAAGAAGACATCCGAGACAACGTCATCCATTATGATGATGAAGGGGGCGGGGAGGAGGACACCCAGGCCTTCGACATTGGTGCTCTGAGAAATCCAAAAGTGATTGAAGAGAACAAAATTCGCAGGGATATAAAACCAGACTCACTCTGTTTACCTCGTCAGAGACCACCAGTGGAAGATAACACAGATATAAGGGATTTCATTAATCAAAGGCTACAGGAAAATGATGTAGACCCTACTGCCCCCCCATACGATTCATTGGCAACCTATGCCTACGAAGGGAACGGCTCAGTAGCAGAGTCCCTCAGCTCTATAGACTCTCTCACCACAGAAGCAGACCAGGACTACGACTTTCTGACAGACTGGGGACCCCGCTTTAAAGTCTTGGCAGACATGTTTGGCGAAGAGGAGAGTTATAACCCTGATAAAGTCACTTAGGGGAGAAACGAAGGCTAAAACAGAACAGGAGAAATTTAAGAAGAAACACAATAGAAATTGCACGCGCGCGCGCGCGCGCGCGCACACACACACACACACACACACACACACACATGCACACCAGGCTTTCTAGTACAAAATTCCTTTGATTATCTGTTTTCTAGCAAGTTGCTGTACTTACCATATTGTCAGTTTTGGTTTATTCTGCCAACACAAGATAAATCCTATAATATGTACGTGCTTGGTTTTGTTTGTTATTTTGGAATCACACTGAGACAAGCTCAGGCCTATAAATACAATTTACTGACGTGACAACCTAGAATGAAGATAGTTATGTGGCATCACGGTGGAAGAGTGTTAGATTTTTCTTAATTCCACTAAAGTGCCTATTGAACCTCTTATCATTTAAAGTGGTGTACAGTACACTCTGCTGTGATGGCAATGCAGGATTCAGAAATAAAAAGGACACACAAAAAAGACATTGTCTTATGTCAAAGAGCAATAGCAACATGCTGACTTCTGATTCCTTTTGAGGAAAAAAGAAGAATTCTTCCTGAACTCCATCTTCACATTCAAAGTTTTCTTTTTTTTTCCTTTTGCTTTTTTAAACTGTATGCCAAAACATATTTGTTTCTCCTACCCTTCCAGAAAATTGAAATAAATGTGATATCAAATTCAAAATGTAAGTCCTGAATTTGAAAAGTAATATTTGATCTTAATATTAATTCATATGAAAGATGTTCATTAATATGTTACTTTTTTCCAAAAAAATAAAATGTTAAAGAAGGAAATTTTTAAAAAGTCCCTCTTTATATAGAGAGGCCTCAGGGCTGAAACTCCACGTTAAAATAAATCTTGTTTTTGCTTTAATACTCTGCTGGTATGTGGAAGGTTGGTTTTAACAAGTCACCATGTCATTTAAGTTTTCAGTCATAAATTTTAAGTTGTGTTTCTATGAGACTTTTTTGAGGAAAAAAAGTACCATTAATTTAAACATCAGAAGAGGAATTCATTATATAACTTCTCAGAGTTTCTTATAATCTTATGATATTCTGTTGAGCAAATAAAAATATATAGCATATAATATAGGATGGATTTAATGCATGACTAAATGATATTTATTATACAGTGTTGAACAAATAAAAAGCAGGGGCTACACAAAATGCAAAGCAATGACTGATTCCTAAAATGAACAAAAATGCTAAATTTCCATTATTGGAGCTCAAGTAGCTTCTTTTTTTTTCTATTTTGTTTTCAGCTACTATATATATATTTTTAAATTTTTTATTATTATTTATGTCTTTTACATTATTGCGTATTCCCTGTAGGTTACCCACCAATGATCTGCCCGTGAATTCTAATATAAACAGTCCCATAGAGCTTTTCTATGCAGAATTTTTTTTATTTTTTAATTTAATGCAGATTTCTAAGAAATAGTAGATTTTATAAGCATACACCTAAACAAATTACTGCAAGTGTACTGTACAATATCTAGAAATGCATATAATAGCTATATATAAAGTAATATATTTTCTTAACTGTGACTTTTCAAGTGACTGCTGAAATACTGAGACAATATACAGAAAAAAAATTGCTTATAGATCCATCGATATGGCCCAAATCTAGCCGTTTTAGTGAAGCATTTTTAATATATGTATATTTGCAAGGCTATGAATGTAAAAAATTTACACAAGGGAAAGCAGGTAAATTTAATATATTCAATCACATCATTATTAAATGATTACTCTGAAATTATATAACTAATAACTATATTATTTAGGTGCTGTGACAGTTGCCCATTTGATCTGCATTTTTCATCGCCCCTTTCTGTGATTTCTTATAGTTGCATACTGTTTGTTTACATTATTGGGGAACTTTCTTTCTGTCTCTCGCCACCCCAACTTTACCTGTCATTCCTTCTTGCAAACTACATAAGAAAATTCATGTTGTATAATAGTATGCTTTGGGTAATATTTATGCAATTTTTTTAAGCTGGTATTGTTATAACCATGCTAAAGGGAATCATTTCATTCTGTGTCTTGATAGAGAATATAACTACGTCAGAATACAGTTATGTAGCTGAAAAATGGTGGAATGAACTCTTGGAAGATTCTGTGTCCTGAAATAAGCACAACTACAAAATCAGTGGTTGATTTATTTTAACATGAATCTCAACATTGTGAACATAATCATCATTGGCACTCAAAAAGATTCTTTACTCAGTTATCTCAATTATCATTTGGGAGAGGAATCTCATTTCAAACCACGTGGCTGAGATGCTGGGCAAAATAGGAAATTATTGTTTATTTTCACCAATTTATTAGGTAAATTTTCAGTACCCCTATCTTTAATTTTTTTTCAAATTGCATTAGTTTAGTACAACTTGTGGAACTAAGCACCACAGACTGCTGCTTCCACAGTTCTGCAGTCTAAAAATCTGAGATCTATGTATCGACAGAGTTGATGTTTGCTGAGGGCATTGCTTGTTGCCTTGGGTGGCCATCCTCCTTCTGTCACAAGTCAGACTGAGCCCCACCATGTGGCCTAATTTTATCATTATCACCTCTATTGTGGCACATCCACACACAATCACAATCTGAGGTATTGACAGCTAAGACTTCAAATTATTAGTCTGAGGAAGACACAATTTAGCCCATAACAAACATGCACATTATCAGCAAGATTTTCAAAAAGGTATTTCATATAGCACAAGAAAAAAAAGCAAAAACATAAACGTGAAAAACATTTTGAATGGTGATAATTTCAGGTACAATGGGAAATCAGAGAAGTGATATGGTGAAATGTATGTAAATCGGAAGCCTTATGGATTATCTTGTATACTGTGGAGAGCACTAGAGCTAATACTCCAATACTTGTAATAATTTGGGATTCTTTTTTATTTTATAATAATACAATTGCTGACCTTCAAGCATCAGTTAATATAAAAATATTTAGAATTTGCCTGGGAAATTTTGATCAATAATAATTATACCAAAACTTTTATTACATTGCAAGTTTACCTTTATAGAAGTGTATGTTTTAAATATAACCTTTAATCATTCTCAAAGAAGTATTAGATCAATGCAAAAAACATGAAACATTAGAAGGGAAGAAGAGATTAACACATTCACATTTCATTCCAGTTCCCCAACATATTTGCTGTGTCCTCATTGGAAACATTCCCAAGATTCTGGTGACAAATTCTCTACTGTGCTGAAAACTGGTTCTCTCTTCAGCAAATTTTAAGCCCAGGTTCATTTATTACTGTTCCGTTAGCTTCCAGTAATTTACCCAACATGCTTGTCTGCTATGGACAATAGGCCATTTTCATCATTGTTGTTGGTGCAATATTGTGGTTTACAAGAATTATATCACTTGGTCTTCTCCCACAGTTCCTGGCTCATGGTTCCCAAAACCCTTTGGATTTCCTAAATGTTATGAGTGAAAAAAGTCTTTTTTTATGTTAATTAAGGTAACTTTTGGAAACTCCCAAGAATGGGTGCTGGTTGCCAAAGAAACCACCTGAATAACACTTTGGTCTCACCCCTGGATTTCGTGGACAGAAGAGAAGCTGTAGGTTGAGTTCAGTTATCAATAGCCAATGAGGTAATGAGTCATGCCTATGTAATGAAGCTAGTTAAATCTACTAGAGGTGGGTTGGAGAGCTTCTGAGTTGGTGATCATGAGGAATATTTGGGGAGAGTGGTGTAACTGGAGAAGGCTTGGAAGCTCCTTTCTTTTCCAAATACATTGCCCCATGCTTCTCTTCTATCTGATAATTCCTACATTATTGCCTTGATAATAGATCAGTGCTCCAATGAGTAAATAGGTTTCCTGAGTTCTATGAGCAGCTCCAGCATATTAATTGAACCCAGAAAGGGTTTTCTGTGACCCTCTGATTTATTGTCAACTGATCATACACACAGGCAAACACTTTGGCTTGCAAGAGGTATCTAAAATGGAGGACAGTTTAGGGAAACTGAGTCTCTTAACCTGTGGAATCTATGCTACCTCTGGGTAGTGTTAGTGGGTTGAATTCTCAGATACCCTACCGGTACCTAAAAATTGCTTGTCAGTGTGGGGAGACTTCCATGTACATTCATATTGACTTTGGTCCGAGAACCTGTTTATGGATACGCACATATAGGTGATATACAAGTAACTATTCTATATAAAAATTACAGACACACACACACACACACAAATATATTAAGTAAAAATTTTAATATAAAATTACATATATATATACTTCTATATAGAATAGTTACTTGTATACTTGTATAACTATATATATATAACTATACATATATATATATATAAAAGTATATATATATTTATAGAGAATAGTTGCTTGTGTATATATATATATATATATATAATTTATAAATACACGTTTGATGTTTGATGTGACATATATGGGTGTTTATGTTTTTAAAATCAAGTTGGGAATGTACTTTTCTGTTACAAGCTTGAAGTTTTCTAAATCATGAGTAACTATTGGATTTTGTCATTTTTTTTCTGTGATAAATGCCATGATAAAATGTTTTTTCTTTCATTAGACTATGGATATGGTGGATTACAGCTATATATTTTTGAATGTTGAAACAGCTTGAATCTGAAATAAAACACACTGTTTTGTAACGCAGACACACACACTATCCTAAATGACACTGAAATAATGGGAAAAAGCAAAATACGAAAGAAACCAAAAATTTTCAAAAAGGTTAACATATCAAATTCAATATATCATAGACATATTTTTCCTTTATTTCAATGTCACTTTGGATTTTGATGTTAGGCTAATGTTGGTCACATAAAATAGGAGTTAGTATTTATCTTATTTTTTCATTTATTCTGAAAAAGGATGTGTACAACTGATAGAATTTCTTCCTGGTTCTAATACTTTATTCCTTGGCTGTTCATTAATTATTAATTCAATTATTAGATTTGTTAATTATTAATGATTGCATGCTATGTATTTCTTCTTATGTGCATTTGATACTTAGTGTTTTTTCAAGGAATTGATCCATTACATTTCAGTTATCAAATTTGTGATTGTAGAGTTGTCACACATTCCTTTATTATAATTTTAATATCTACATATCTTTAACAATGACATTGTCCCTTTTATTTCTGATATAATTCATTTGTGTTTTCTTACTTTTTGTTTTACTTGTCTGGTTAGAATTGTGTTAATTGTATTGATTTTCTTCAAAGAACCAGGCTTTGTATTTATTGATTTCTCTATTTCTTATTTTTAATTTCATTCAGTTCTAATTTTATTCATTCATTTATTTCATTCACTTTAAGCTTCAGTTGCTTTCCTTTCCAAGTTCTTCAAGGTAGAAACAACAGATTATTTATTTTTTTATGATCTTTTTTCTAATATATTGACATTTATGTAACATCAATATTTTTCTTACTATTTCCACAGCTTCTCTCAAAATTTGACAAGCTGCATTTTAATTTTCATTTTGTCCATTTTTTTATTTATCTGGAAATGTATTTTATCCTTAAATTATTTAGAGAAGGGTTGCTTAATTTCCAAACATCTGAGGGCTTTTCCAGTTACTGATTTTAGCTTTAATTCCTTTGCAAACCAAGAACACATTTTATATGATTTCTCACTTTAAAAATATGTTAAAGTGTATTTTATGGCACAAAATGTGGTCTGTTTTGGTGACTACTTTATGTCACCTTGAGAAGAATGTGTATTTTATCTTTGGAGAGAGAATTTTGTATATATCAGTCAGCTAATGTTGCTTGACAATGCTGTTCAGATAATATATACCTGTACTGAATTTCTCCTGCTTTATCTGTCACCAAGGAAGAGACATTGATGTTTCCTATAAAGACAGTGGATTTTTCTATTCTTCTTTAATTTCTATCAGTTTTTACCACATGTATATATTAAGGATTGTAGGTCTTAGAGTTTGACTCCTGTGTTAAGCCTGGGATATTACTTTTCTTTAATAATTTTCCTTTTCATGAAGTTGACTTTGTCTGAAATTTATATAGGTAGTCCATGTTTTTCTGAATAGTTTATACTGATATATCTTTTTATTTTTCCATTTACATTTTGTCTATCAGAATCTTATATTTAAAGTAGTTTTCATGTATATATAAACTATTGGTGTGCCTGTGTGTGTGAATGAGTTTAATTTAATAATCTCTGATTTTTAATTGAAATATTTAGAACACTTTATTGGATTCATTTTATGTGATAGGAAGGTGTTGAGGGGAAAAGAGTTCTCTAGTCTTCAAATTATAACTTAATGTTTCAGTAACACTGTGTAACAAGTACATTATCTTCAAAAATATTTGTCTGATAGTAATGAAAATCATACTCTCCCTATGCCCTTCCATGTTTTCCAATCTGTTTTAAATTCTTAAAGATTATGGCATGCAAAAATTTTCATACCATGCTAATATATACTTGAATACTATTGATATATTTTTCTATATAAAATATTTAATCCACATAAATAAATTTGGACTTCATTGAAATAAACTGGAATGAAATTTAATGGATTTCAGAAAAAAAACATGCTAAATACATTAAACATTCATTTTATAGTATTCTTCCCATATTATCTTGTAAATGTTATTGCTTATTTGTGTGCCTATATGTTTGCTTATGTACTTACCAGTCAAAATTATAAGTACAGTGGATCTAGCATTTCTTAAATTCAACAACATTATTAATGAAGATAGGATTTGAAGTTTTATAATTATTATATACATATTTGTTCATCTACAATATTATAGTATGCTGTTTAGGAAGATAACGTGAGAAAAGTAATTTTGTAACAAGCCATTAAACTGATGAACACAAAGAATGAGCAGAGAAAAATCCCAGCCTTTCCTCATTATTGTTTATAATCAGCATTTATCATAACATCCTGTAAATTCCTGAAACAGTGAACAGTTCATATGCAAAAGAAAATGATAAAAATACTTCATTTGGGCAGCATAAATGAGTGTTCCAGCTTTGGATCGAAAGTGAGAGGAGGCTGAAATACCCTTAAAATCCAAGTTCATTATAGCATCTGTAAAGTACCTAGCTAAGATAAAGTCACATTAAGAACACATATTCCAGAGAAGCTTAAATCTTTCTTGTAAGCATGTTACATTTTGAATCAGAGCTTAGGTCTATTACCTTGCATGCATTCAAAAAATTAAGTAATTTAAATGTTTAGCATAACTTCAGAAAAATATAGAGATTAGTCCAATTCTTGTTTCAAAAAATGAAGGCATATAATTTTTAACACTGGAAGATTTGAATGAACATTTAGTGATAATATAATGTATTTCTGTTACAGCTCTATGCTTTTACATCGTTCATCTACACAAAATCACCATGAAATTAGTATTCCACTCTGCACAATGCAAACACAAATTCTCGACCTAATTAATTAAGATATATGACGTCATGTGGCTCTTAAGTCATAGCTCTGAAGAGAAAAGCAAAACTAAGTGAAAACAGTAGCAACAAAAGCAAAAAAAAATAATGGCTATAAAAACTTCAAAACTTTCAAATAATTATTTCTATATAAGTATAAAGAAATACTATACTTTTATATCTGTTCACCTCAGTATCCTATATGCCATACTCTAGTAGACTGTTCTGTCACAAGAATCTTAATCTTCAAAAGAAATCAGTCTATTAGAAAAGGAATCTTTCTTATTTCAACACCCATGTCCTAGGTCATGTGGCAGTTTTCATTCAAAAGGACAATGCATTTTCATCCATTTCTTAGTTATAACATTTGAACTTTTAATTTTTTTTCAAATATGAAAAATAAGCCACTAAGAAGTTACATAATCCCCATGGTCTCAAAGCTAATAATTTTCAGAACCCCAATATGGACCTTGTTAGACTGATTTCGTGGTTAAGCTCTTTCCATATCATTTCTCTGTCTCCCCTTGACATGCCTAAGCTTGATAATCTGTTACTTATCTCTCTCCTGTTTCATTTTCCATTCCATGTAGAAGTTGTTTTAAAATTATCTGCTAGGTTCATTTCCAATCACTGCCACACACCACTCACCTCTACCTATATCAGAAAATCAAGCCTCATACTTTAAAAAGTATCTTTTAATTTTTTCTTCCACAATTTTTTACCTGTATTTCTTCCCTTGTAACTTATCTTAGAGGGAGAATTTACACACTTTTCAGGAGTGCCAATACTACACTGCCTTGTGCTAGTGCATCATATTTGTAACCAAAAAGTGTTGTGCAGTTTGAAAGATGACACCCCAAAGAATGTAATTTTAAGATCACTGTACTTTTTATAATCCTTTTTTTCTTTATGCAAAGTGATTTTATTTATTTTTTCTTTTGCTTACCGCCAAGTTGTCAAGATTTTGAAGTCACTCTAAATAATAGATGTTTATGTTCTCTCCGTTTCTTCCATTGTCATCCATTCATTCTTTCAAGGAAATTGTTAATTATAAATCTAATTTGCACCATTCCATAAAGAAGCTATATTGGAGGAAATTTTTTTTAAAGATTTATTTATTTATGCACACAAGCTGGGGTGTAGGCAAGAGGTGTGGGGTGGTAAGAGAATTCACCAGAGACAGAGTGGGAAGCAGAACAGGCAGATGGACCAAAGTACACTGCTGAGGGGAGCTGCCGGCAAGGCAGGAGAGGTCTGCTGTGCGATGAGGGAATCTCCCTGGCCAGGTATGGAACTTGTGCTGCAGTGACTCTGGATAGCTTCATAGTGCTGCGCTAAACCCGTTGTACCACCAGGGAGGCCTCTATTGAAGGAGTCTTTACTTATGCTTTTGTAAGAGTTTATATGGACAAAGAATCATTAAGAATTTTTAAGGAAAAAATGTTGACTATAATTTTCAAAACTGTAATTATACACGTGATAATTAATATATACCCAGTTGCTCTTTCTTTAAATTGCCACAAAGGGGAGAATGAGGCATTAAAGCATTCATAAAGGTAATCTGTCTTTCTTTTCCAAGCTATTAAGGCCTGCACATTATGATTACTTGCAGTCACTAGAGCATTTAAAAATATTTTTTTTTCTGGAATTCATAATAAATTGTTACAGTATGCATCAGAAAAATGACTGTTTCCATAGTAGTTTTATAAATCAATTAGTTTACTTTTTAAACCATATAACAAGCTTATTTCTTTAAATAATCTACAATGATGTAGTAATACTTCATTTTAAAGATTTTTAAATCAAATTTTATTGATAGGACATTCATTTATATAACCATATATGGGGTTACAACTTTACACCTCAACAGGTGCATTACCTAAGCTGTTTGATAGGTTTTTATTAACTGAATAAGATGAACATCATCTGAGTCACATATATAATTTGTCATTGTCTAGAAATTCAAGGACATCATAGAAGAAAATATACAAAATATGGTAATTAGTCATAAGCTTATCTCGGTCTTCTTTTACTATAAGAGAAAAATGCTATAAAACAGAAGTGTCAGATTTATATAGCGTTTTTTCAATAAATAGTTGTAAAATTTGAGAAAAGTATTAAAAAATTAAGAATAACCTCTCAGAGTGATTATACTATAGACATTAAAAATGATGAAACTAGAGAAAATAGAAAGATAAAATATTTTCTTACTGTGACTTTTCATAAAATTAATATTGTTAATTTCCATAAAACAAATTAGAATAACATAAAAGGAGCTGAACAGTTAAGACAAAGAATCATAGTTAATCATAATAATTTATCAAGAAGTAATAAACTTCACAGATACTTTTTCATCTTATATGTTAAGTTTCCATTTAAGCAATTTGTGATAACTATGAAATGATGATGTGATTTTATATAAGTAGTGTTTTTACCCAATATATCTAAATTACTTGAATAGCATATATATGCACATACATAGATTATGCAATTGTTCTATGCATAAAATAATTTAATAGTAATTGTTAGTGAAATTTCATTCATTCTCTTTCAAAGTATTGAAGATTTATTTAGTTGACAGCATCCTATAAATTTTAACACCTTCCAAATATTAATACTGATTGAATGTATTTTAAATTTTATCATTATTTACAATAGTTTATTTTTTGTCCCCTTATTCACTATCAAGTTATTTAAAAGTATGTCTGGAGTAAAATGTCAAAGCAATTATCAGTACCCCAGGCGAAAGCATTGAAGAAATACTAAAGATGTGCTTTATAATCATTATTAAGATTTAAGACTTGTTAAACTTCTAAATTTTGTTTAAGCTCTTATGTGAAATAACTAGTCAAGTTTAAACATGTATCATAATTATATAAGATGGAATCACAATGAGAATATACAATACAGGAAATATTTTGTGTAGATCTCACATCACTTTTTTATGTACGATGCAAAGCAAGGTTATAGCTTTTCTTTGATTTTATTCACTGCCATCATTGTTGGAAAAACTTGTTCCGGTCCATACCTTTCTCTTCACTAAAATTTATACTAATATAAATTCAGCTAAAATAAAATATTTTTGTGTCACTTGCTATTAAGGATTCACTGCTACATTTCTTTGCATTGTCTTTTTTCACTCACGTGTTTGCACTTGATTATATATGCTAATCTTACATTCAGAATTATCTGATATTTAAAGAGAAATGACTACTTCATAGTGTTGTGTAAATTTATTTTGATAATATTTTCAGATAACTGTCAATATCAAAGAGCTTATGTGTTGGTTTTCCTGCTAGTGTCCATTTCCTTGATTGAGAAAATTGCCAGGTTTTTCTCCTTTTGTGTAAATGGAGAAAGGCACCAATGGAGCCCAATGGAGCAGGCACCGCTGACCACATCCCGCTGCAGGGATGGCTATGACATCCAGCTGGGCTCATGGGGGGATCAACTTTCATGCAGGCTGGCTGAAGTGGAGGTTGAGGGGAACGAGACGAAAGCTATGAGCAGAATTATCCGAAGACCTGCTGGAATGTTTAACAAAAGCATGATTTTTACATGGCATTTTCATGTGATATGAACTTGGTAGAAAAGGACAGCATGTGATCACAACGAGCCATGGATCACCTGCTCCCAGAACCAAGGAAGAAGAAAGCAACCAGAGAGGATGGCGACGCATGTCCATGCCTTTATCTGAGCCTCCAACTTATCAGAAGCTGATGCATTCCTAGTTTGCTTAAAAGGGCATCCACCGGGTGAAGAAATTTTAAATAAAGCAAGGTAAATCATTTGTCCTTTGCAAAATAATGAGTGATAGAGTTTATAATCTATTCAGTGTGCCTCTTTGTGCTTTCTCAGTTTGGGATTCTCTCTGTAGTTTTTGTTAGAGTTTACATTTATTAGATAAATATGATGTGACATAGGTGCGTATTAAAGGGATTTTACAGACTCTATAGTAAACTGATATGATCCACAGACTGTTTTATGAAATCTAATACTTTGCCTTGTTTTCCTAAAATATGAATTATTTTAAAATTCCATGTAATTAGAAATAAGGTTACATGGTATCTAAATTTCACTTTAAGATATTAATGTTACTGAAACATTACTGAAAGTAACTTTTCAAAATCCCTTGCAATTGTTTAACATATTAAATCAGAAAGAGATAGACATGCTCAAGTGTTCTTGGTTCTGATAACTTTTTGTTACCTTTTTATTTTTAAGATTTATTTATTTACACATACAATGCTGGGGTATAGGCCAGAGGTGTGGGGGGATGAGAGAATTCACTAGAGACAGAGTGGGGAGCAGAACAGGCAGATCACTGAAATACACTGCTGAGGGGAGCAACAGGGAGACAGGAGAGGTCTGCTGCGCCATGTGGGAATCTCCCTGGCTGGATGTTGAACTCGTGCTGCAGTGGCTCTGGATAGCTTCTTAGTGCGGAGCTTAACCTGTTGCACCACCAGAGAGGCCCAGCTTTTGTTACCTTTTCAAGCTACTTTTACGTAAACAGCCTAAAGAATGTGGATTGCCATGTCTACATGTAAATAAGGGAAACTCACCAGATTACCTATAACACACTTTGCAGTGTCACTAAATTTAGCATGAAAACCAGAGTATTATTAAGGACATATATTCACTATTACAACAATAAACTATCATTTTGTTATCAGAACTTCAAATAGGGGATGTATTATATTTGGTCTGTATTGTAAGGCTTTAATAAGTATTGCCAACGTTTAGCTTTTGGAGTATTCTTGTAGTATTTAAAATTCTGCACCCCAAAAGAAAAATCACTAAAAATCCAGATAATCTGGCTGCACTGGGTAGGCATGAGAGCATGTGCAAAATCAGCTGAAAGCTAAATTGCAGAGGTGTTAATTAAGTAGGGCATGCATTCTACGTGACAGTCCACAAAAACTATTTTTTAACAGATTGGTTATGAATAAGGTAGGAATAGTGGTCTTTTTCCTGCCAAAATACTTTACTAATTATTTTATTGCTAAGACCCGGTGGAAATTTGGATCTGTGACTCTTCAGCTAGACATTGTTAAGTATGGGCAATGGTCTTTATGAAGGCAAGTATCAGGCACTTAGTCGCAAAATTATATCCCAAATCATGTGCTAGAGTTTGATCAACTTTCCACATTAAAACTCTGTTTCTATGGTATATTTTGTGGCTGCAGGTTCTAACTACATAATGGAAATAAATGACATTGATGCAAAGCTGTTTACAGTTTAGAAAATTAGATGTACTTGAAAATAAGTGATGTGGGCAGAAAAATGCACAGGGGAGCGTGTGGCATTATATTACAATGATGTAAACTGTGGGTAACTAATAACAAAAGAGGCTTGCTGTGGTGTAGAAATGGAGATTAAGGAGAACACAAAATTAAATGTGCACTTTGACTATAACTGTGTTTAAAGTGTTGATGCTGTGGTAAAAGCACTAAAATCAAAGGATTTGCTTTGTTTGGATGATCTATATTTTGTCTTTAAAATTTTATTTAATATTCTCTATCTGTTTTATGATAAAAGTGATTAAAATAAAATGAAAAAGCATATACTTTGATTTGAGATGTAGCCATCTTTTTATTTTTGAAGTAGAACCTAATGGGTTTAGTTCATTCAAAGGATATTAATTACACACTTCCTAGTCATGTAAATAGAAAGTCACCAATGATAATACAACATATTTTCAAGGTGTTTTATTTCTTAGAGCAGCATTTCCCAGTTTTTAAACAGGATAAATTGTATAGTACATGGTCTATTTTTAGTTTTTACGAATACAAATTTGTAATAAATTATACATTTTATTGGTATTTATATATAAACTATTAATAAATTTTAAAATGTCTTTCTTCAAAAGTAAAACTATCTATAAACTGAAGATCTAATAGCTTGTTTTTATTCATAGATCATGTTCTAAGACCCATGGAGTCCTCCACGCATGACAAGGTACAGAGGAAACTTAGCATCCAGCTGAGAAAACAGGTACATGACTAAGAAGTTGCAAGAAACATATCAAAAGTCCATGCTATATTATGAAGTCAGAATCACTTACGCGGTGATAATTGCAGAGGCAAATAAATATGACCCTTCCCATGCAGTCAAATAATCATTTCAAAGAGTTATGAGAACAATGGTGATAAGTCATCATAATACTGTTAAATGTATCAATGATGTGAGATGGGTTTTAAGGGTAATTTAGCAAGAATTCAGAAAAGTTTGGACAAATGCTCTTTCTTCTAATTCTATAAATCCAGTTTTGCAAATATCTTTGGACGCCTGGCGAAGTAGTATGTGGGCTATAAAAAGACCCAAAACACACATCTGGGACTACTGAGAATATTCTGCTCCATCACCCTGGAGCTTGTGTTTACTTAAAATAGAAATAAATGCTATTACTAATGGAAAGATTAATATTAAAATATACATCTTTGCCTAGTTTCCAACTTTGTCAAAAGTGTCAAACATTTGATTCTGTTTTTCTATGCTTAAAAGATAACTGGATCTTAAATCATTTAATTTATTAATTTGTCATTTTAGTTATATTACTATCATATCATTGTACTTACTCAATTATAGGCAGGATATCTTATTAGCTAAAAATAATTTACCTTCAGATATGCATATGTATGTGAAAAAATATGACATAATATTTTTGAGATTTTGAATATTTTTTCATCATGAATTATTATGTGTTACTGTCTTTTTTCCTTTTAATATGTTGTATTACTTTAATTAATTTTAAAATGCAAACCAAGCTTGCATTTCCTAGTATTATATCTTTTTGGCTCTATTCAATCTTGGTACATTCTCAACATTTCCCCAACATTCTTGCAAACATTCAACACATCAAATTATACAAATACAATATTCAATGGCATGTACACCACAATTTTTAATCAAAGATATAGCTATAAAATCTATATTTCACCAATTTCACTTTGCTACCATTCACTGACACATGGCAAAATGTAACTTCCTCAGTGGTATTCATATAATTTTATAAAAGGTATTCACTTATTTGGCTAAAGAGACATATTTCTTTTCTAGATACTGTTTTTTTTACCTAAATATGACATCCTGAAAACATGAAATGATATCAGGGTATGACCATCTCTTTCGTTCATTTCAGTGACTCTGGATCTCTACATTTTTTACATTGCTGAATGGAGGTGGAGTTTTATAAAGCAATGTATCAAAATGGCATGTTCATCATCCTACATTAACATTTTGGAATGCATTATGGGAAGACAATAGAATAAGTATTAAATGTTTCAATTTCATCATTTAGAAGATACTTCTTATGTATCTAACTACAAGTAATTGTTTTGTTTTCAGTATGGCTATCAGTATTCATTTCAGGGAAAAAAGTAGCACAATAAGATATTGTTAGATTTTAAAAAACAAGCTGTATTTTTATTTTATTGAAGGCATGTTGTTCTACGACACTGTATATGATTTAAACATGTAAGCTCAACCTCGTCAGATGTATGATACCACATTATACCTACCCACCACCCCCCATAATCCTGCAACTTAATCCACTGAATACCCTCCCTCACGGGCTTCTCACCCCCCGTCTTCATTTCTGGTAGCCAGTTGTTATAAAATTAAAATAATGAAAAGCATCCTATAAAACATTTAAATTTTCTATAAAGTAAAAAGTTTCAATATTTTTAAATACAGTCTGGCACAATATGTTGAATATAAGGAGAACTATAGGGCCTCCGTGGTGGCGCAGCGGTTAAGAGCTGCACTGTGGCGCTGTCGGCAGCAGCAATGTGAGTTCGATGCCCGGCCAGGGAGATTCCCCCAGCGCGCAGCAGACCTCTCCTGCCTCAGCAGTGTATTTCTGTCAATCTGCCTGTTCTGCTCCCCACTCTGTCTCTGGTGAACCCTCTCGCCACCCCATGCCTCTGGCCTGCACCCCAGCTTGTATGCATAAATACATCTTTAAAAAAAAAGGAGAACTATAATTTGCAAGATGATTGAGTGGAATTTGGGGGAATTAATTCTAAAGGGAAATTGAATGGATGCAGTTGCTGATTGTTTAGTAGCCCCATGGACTTGTGAAGTATAAAAGTGTTTGAAAACCAAACATCAGCAACAATTGAATTCATGATGAGGGAGCACAGTTGTTGTTTGACTGCTTTTAAGTTACATCAAAGATCAAGTTCTAAGGAATCCTAAGGCAGAGCGCCGGAATTTGGGGATAATGAAATTCTTTGTATTTTGAAGCCTACCTGGGATGAGGCAAGTTTCCATTAGCACCCTGCTTAAAGGAATCTAGATTTCACAAGTCACAATGGAGGAATTGATCACCAATTACTTGTCTAGTGGAAAAGAATGGATTACAGGTACTGACGAAGGAGGTAGGTAAACTGGAATAGAGAAGAAAGTAAGGCTTAGAACAATGGGAGGAAAGTAAACTGTGATATTAAAAAGATTGAGAAAAACGGAATGTGAAGAAGTGTGCAAATGAAAGAGCCTCCAAATACATAAATTGTGAGATTGTCATCTTTTCCCACTAGGGTCCAGTAGGGGCTGTTAATCAGATATCTTAATTCCCAATTTTCACATGTCATCACACACTGGATACTAACTAATCTTTCAATAATGAGCTATTCAAGGAAGACTCAGCACCTACTTGTTTGCCCTGGGGATTCCAGTCAGAAGAGTTTAGAAGAAGGAACAAGATGATCTCCTGGTAAGGTTTGAGCCAGAGAGACCAGCAATAAACATCTCCCAACTGGGACCATAACACTTAATGGAAACTTGCTATTCTAAATATAATTCATGACACAGTAAACTAAATGCATACTTAAGAGTAATTGACATACTTATACATTGCATCATTTGCAGTAGCAACTGCTAAACAAACTCTTGATGCATGCAACGTTGTGTACTGTAGTGGTTTAAGCAGAAGTCGGGATATTGTTTTTTATTTACTTTAGTTCTTGTGGGAATAAAGATCACAAAATAATCACAGCCATCACAAACTAACCTTAGATGGACCTCAACTTTCCACCTATCTATTGTCATCAGCACTTGTAATCACTCAAAGCAAAATCCTTATTTTACAAAAGAGAATTAAAATTATGAAGCATGTTTAATGTCCAAACATGATTCTACAGATGGTACACTCAGTCAATCAATCAATCAATCAATAAACAAGCAAACATAGCTCTCAATTTAGTGAAATATTTAGTAAATGTTTAGTAAAATGTCAAATTATTAAAATGTTTAATTTACCATCATTTCCTGTGGCAAAAGACAAGTGAGACAAGGTTAAATTGACCAGCAAGCGATAGGAAATCTGGTAGCGCAATTGCTGACTTTCAACACATGGTGCAGCTTAATTTCATACTATGCGAAGCGCTGTTGTGTTTCATTTTCAAAACAGCTTAAAGCATTTTAATTGTATAAGACTTTTACATTTATTATTATATGTATTTTGGAAAAAAGAGCCACTCATATAAGGAAAAATTTTAAGTATAATGTCTCTGAAGTTATATTACAAATTATATTTCATCAGTTGCAAATTATATTACATCAGTTTAAGTAAAACAGTAAATTGTTTATCTGGTTAATAAAACAATCCTAAAATTTCTTAACAAATTATATCTGGATAGTTTAAATTTAAAAATCATCATTGACTATCATTTCCACAATTACTAAATCTTTTCAATAGAGATAGAGAAGAGAGAAAAGTTATGATAAAAGTTATGATAAAATTTGATTGCAAGGATATTCTTATCTCTTCTCATTAAAAAGAAAAGTTATTAAAAATTAGATATATGTGATAAATATTAGAGGATGGATAAGTTATGCAGCAGTATGATTAAAATTGCCAACCACATGTGGTATTCACAAATGTTTACATTTTTTTATTTATTTTTTTTTTCAAATTTTATTTCTTTTTTTTTTTTAAGATTTACTTATTTATACATACATGCTGGGGTACAGGCCAGAGGTGTGGGGCGGTGAGAGGGTTCACCAGAGACAGAGTGGGGAGCAGAACAGGCAGATCAGAAGTACACTGCTGAGGGGAGCAGCAGGCGAGGCAGGAGAGGTCTGCCGCACCATGTGGGATTCTCCCCAGCTGGGCATCAAACTCGCATTGCCGCTGCCGACAGCTCCACAGGGCAGCACTCAACCACTGCGCCACCGGGGAGGCCCAACATTTTGGTTTTTTATAAGTACATAGGGCAGATCTAAAGCAGGATCTGAATCAGCTAAGTGTTTATTTTATTATGTTGATCATAGTGTGAATAAGTGAAATTCTACCTTCTACACATTCACAGTTAGCTTTGATGCCATTATATTTCATTTATTCACATTCTTTCTTAAAATACAGACATGCGTTTGCACATACATACACATACACATGCACATATATTTCACTACACTATATGCAGCCTGACTTTCATTTTTAAATTGTTATTTATATAAATTCTAAGTGAATGAAATGATCACAGGATTTCCTTAGCTCTGCCCTCTCATCATTTTCCATTGGGATAATTTCTATTCAAGCAGTAATTCTTTTTCAGCTTCCCCAGTTTCATAACAGAATTTAAACGTTACCACTTATTTTTTCTGGTGTTTAAAACACACAGTTCTGCTCTCAACAAACACTATATAACAACAGCGTGCAGGGCCCCATAACCAGAGAGTAAAATTATGAACAGTTGTATATCCAACCTGTGGAGAAAACAATTTAGAATTTCCCTTAAGATCCTTTAAGTAACAAGAAACAACTGCGCCAGCTTATGAACTAGATCACATTGACTGTACTTTATTTCAGAGAAGAGAAAGATTTTACACCTGCAATTAAATTATTACTCTAGTTTTCCTGTAAATGATTGTATATGTCAAGACATTCCCTAAAAGTTTAATGACACATACTATGATATGTAATTTTCTATAATCCATTGCACATTGAAGTGAAAATTTTATAGTATGTAAAATTATCTCAATAAAATTGTTAAGAAAAAGTGCCTCATTGGTTTCCTTCATCACAGCTACATGTTTACAAGGGACACAGAGCACCTACGATAAAGCAAATGCTGTTATTTTAAATTTATTTACCTGTGCAGATTCTAAGAAGTGAAAACTTGCTGACGTGATCTTCACATCCTATTTACTAAATATTCTAAATTATATCCTTGAATTTTATTTTTTCTAAGATTTGTTTATTTATGCATACAAGAGCTGGGGTATAGGCCAGAGGTGCCGGGGGTGAGAGGATTCACGAGAGACAGAGTGGGGAGCAGAACAGGTGGATTGACTTAAATACACCGCTGAGGGAAGCAGCGGGGAGACAGGAGCCATCTGCTGTGCCATATGGGTTAGCTCCCTGGCTGGGAATCGAACTTGTGGCGGCCAATAGCTTCATATTGCTGAGACTTAACCCCTTGCATCAACAGGGGGCCCATATCCTTGAATATTTTTGGACCAACAAGTGACAATAAATTTGAACATATGATCTTTTCCTTAATCATTTCATTGAAAAATTTCTACATGATGTCACTAAATTTGAAATGAGATTGTTGATGAGGATATTGTATGAATTCTACATATTCCTAAGGTGGGATACATGTTGTGAGAACTTGAGTTTGCAGTCCACACTGAAAATATTTGATTTGTGTTAAGATTAGCGGACTTTCTACTTTCTACTAGTACATGACTATCTGTGGAAGAGATGACGTATTATATATAGCAATAATTTTTGATCATTAAATATGTAGGATATTTGGGCCAACATACTTGAGTTTATGTTAACTTTTAAAATATAAAGATATAAATTAGATGGATGTGTTTTAAACTAAGTGAATAATTTTAAAGACATCTTTGTATCAATAATGTAGTCATTGTTTTTAATAGTTTTGTATTAAGAACAAAAGTAGCATTTGATTGAACACCATTTTATTAAATGTGAGCTGCTGCAGGTGAGTTTATTAAAACAATCAGAGATTAGAAATTCTTCTAGCAAAGACCAGCAGAAATAAAAGGTTTGTATTTTATAATAATTGCATGATTTAGTGATATATTATGACCATTGTTCCTATCAGAGTAGAAAGAAAAGCATTGTTCTGCCAGTTTCCTCAGAAGGTAATTTATGTCCCTTCTTTTGGTTACGGTATTGTAGGCTTCAGATTAAGTTGGAGTGATGTGATATGTTAAATGGAAATTCAACTTCCAGTAGGTTTGAAATAGAAAGCAACTGCCTGACTTCAGGCGCTCTGCCTCAGTAATTGCAGAAAGAACTTAGTTAGGTCCATATAGAATGAATGAGCACAGGCACAGAAAAGGCAATGCAGACAATCTATCCAGCTGAGAAAAGACTTTGAAGATGATTGCCTTAGGAATTCTTGAGCATGCAGGCTAAAGATGTGACTCTAATTCAAAGAATACAAGCCTTCTTGATTTTTATGAAGATAACCACTAGAACCACTGGGATGTAACTACTTCATAGAGTACATAATTGGCATTTTAAAAACATTTTATCTGACCTAGTTAGCAATGCAGGTTGAAATGGAAACCAATTTCTTCTTGTTGGAGTTTTATAACCACATCAAAGTTCCATTTAAAAAAGAAGAAATATATAGATGCTGTCCCGAATCGAAAGTTAAATAAGAAAGTAAACCCAAAATAAAAATGCATGGCCAACATTGTGATGTCTTTACATAGTACAAACTAATCATGTGTATGTTTTTCTCAATTTAGATAAGTCAAATGACAGACAGTAAAGAAGAAAGTTTACATAGAAACGTTTTCAAAACCAGAGTTTGCATAGAAAATATCCCAATATCCATTTTTCCTTATTTCCTATGGAATCTTCAATTAGCTTCTAGATAAATGGGTGGTAGCCCTCTATTCGGAACCCACATTTTACAAACTCAACCATGTGGATGCTCAAGGGAATATTTGTAGAAATGACCAGTAAAATGTGTTCTCTGGGGAGAGGAGCAGCTTTGCTGGTCTCTTTTTCTCCCCGCTGAAACAGGGACTTAAGGGTTGGTGCTCAGCCACCTTTCAGGGGACCCATGTGGAGTCTCTGGGCCAAACTGAATCATAGAAACAAGCTGCCGCATCTGCTTTCCTGAGATCATCTGCTTCCAGATTGTTCTTTGTGACCGAAAATCTTCTTCATTGTTTAAACTGTAGCTATTTTCATCATCACTTACAGGCAAACTCAACCTAAGTGAGTGGAATGGTGCACAAAGATGCCCTGATGATTTGCAAATCAATTTGAAGACCAGTAGGTTGTAAGAGACAAACAAATTAAACTGCTTCTCTCACTGCTCCTATTTAGGACTCCCCCCCCCCAGCCAATGCAAATAACACCCTAAAAAGCTTCCACTTTTCCCAAAAGTTCCTTCAAGTATTAGCCATGGACTACTGTCAGAAAACTTGTTAGTACTTTGGGAGAAAAGAATCCAATCCTCGATGGGGTCGAAAGTTTCAATGAAATTACACCCGCTCTTTTGATTGGGAGAAGCAGGTCATAACGCAGTGAAGGGGCGAGCTGCGCAGCTGATTTCCACATTCTAACAAGAAAGATTGTTCTGAGGGAGATGAAGTTCTTCTTGAAATTCAGAATGGTATGTGCTACTAATGAGGAGACGGGCAGTTGCACAACAGAACCAAAGAGAAAGTGAACTTCCTTTGAGGTCCTAAGTATTCTGCAGTTGGAAATTTTATTTAAAGAATAAAAATTCAAAAATTAGGTGAAATTCTCTCCTGAGTTGATTGTGTCAAATCTTCTCTACAGCAGTGGTTCTTGAACTGGGGCCTCAACAAGCAGATTGCTCCTTAAGATGTAAATTGCTTGGCCTCAGGCCTGAGTCTTTCTGCTACAGCAAGTCTGTGTGGGGGCTGGGAAAGCTACAAATTCCAGGTGATTTCAGTAACACAGAGCAGGGGCGAGGCTTTAAGAAACTTAATCTGAAACTTTGAGGTTCATGTCTATGAGCCCAAAAGAATAGAATGCAGGATCCAAGAAAGTGGTGTTGTTAGAGAATAAATGTTTCCACAAATTTCAAAGGTCGAAATCCGTATCCTGGGTGTTGATGGAAGTAGGAGGTGGGGCAGCGATCAGCCTATTAGGTCACGGGGCGGAGCCCTTAGGGACAGGCTCAAGGTCCTTCTAAGAGACCCAGTCCCTTCCAAGGATCACTCGGGCAGATGCCTGTGCCCCTGCAGGAGGCTCGCAGGACACTGAATCTGTGGGCGCCTTGAGCTTGAACTTCTTAGTGAACCCAGCACACAGAAAGGTGAGTAAATTTCTCTTGTTTAATTGACTCCGGTTATTGTAATTTTTGAGAGCAGACCAAATGAACGAAAACAGCCTTGCGGGGAGCAAAACAAGTCTGCTGAGACGTCCAAAGATGACGCCTAGGGCATTTTTTAAAATGCGGGACAGCAGTCAGCGGTGGAAGTATCCAGTAGAACTGTTTGTTGTGACAATGAAAACCTGAGCTCAGATGCTGAAGTCAGAAACGACAAAGGCAGCTTAGCCTGAGAAATGCTAGGAATAATAGAGTGCAATGAATAAGGTCTGCAAGATGAGCCGAAAGGTGAGCCCTGTCGTTCTTTGACCAGCCTAGGGGTACAAAGAAGACTGGACATTGAGGTTCAGGTGAAGTTGAGGTTCAGGGGAGATGTAAAGCGTTAAGACTAAGTTTCTCTTGGAAGGATGGGTCCCAAGCTAGCAGGGCTGAGCATGGCACTGAAGGTTTTGAAAACAATTGAGGCTTAACTCAAGCCCACACTTTTGTTCACAGGTGTGATCGCAGTTTATTTGTAAAATGTATTACAGGTGCGCTTTATGCAAATGTATATGGCCCCTGTTTGCAAAACAATTTTCTGGGAGAGTGTTAGGAGGCATCCCAAATTCTTTGACTCTGTGCCCTTTCCAGTCAAGGAATTATTCAGATGCTGCTGCTTTCATACATCACTCTGCAACATTCCTGCCTTTCTTTTATAAGGTCCTTTGTGATTTCATAGGGTCCACCTGGATAAAAGAACAAACATATTAAATAAAAAAAATGGGCAGAGATTTCTAGACATTTCACCAAAGAAAATATGTGAATGTCTAATCACGTGAAAAAAGATACAAAATTAGTCATTAGGCAGATGCAAATTAAAACAAAAATGAGATAGGGCTGCACAGACAAAACTGTGTTCAAAGACACTAAATATCTCGGGTTGCATAAGAAACCAGAACCAGGGCTGATGATGGCAATGTAAAATCTACAGATTCTATGAAAAATCTGACACTTTCTTTAATAAGCAAAACATACATTGGTATATAATTCAGGATTCTACCCCTAAATACCCAAGCAAAGGTAAAATCTATATCCAGTAGAGACTTGTAACAAACATTTATAGAACAACCTGGGAAACAATAAATAATCATCAACTGGTAAATAAACTTTTACAATACAATGGTTTGCACCTCAGCAATAAGGAACAAACCATGAATATATCTAACAATGTGGATAAATCTTAAAACTATCTTAAGTGAAAAAGTGCCAATGAAAACAGTATGTATTCCATTTGAATGAAATTTCTAGAAAAGCCAATTATTTTGTGTGTATCTCAGATAGATGTGCATGCATACATACATATACAAACATTCTTATGTATGCATATACACATCTGGATATTTACATAGAATCAGTAGGTTCTAACCGTGGATATGAGATCTGGGCTTGCCTAAAACAAAAGCCTCAATATTTTCAGATGATATAGGAGATCAAAAACTGCATTGAGCGATAGTTGCACAACAGCATTTTTTCAGTGAGTTATGGGATTAATAAATCACAAATGATAAATTTATAGCATTTACCTTTTTATCCCTTTGTATTACTTTCTGTTACAAAGATACGACAATGTTAAAAACTCATACACAAAATAAAGAACAATCCATAACATGTAGGCAAGTTAAATTTTTGAGCAAATTAATCAACAAAACTGACTAAACACTAAATTAATTTTGTAATTCACTCTCATAGTTCTTACGTTTATGCAATCTTCAATTAAATTTGGTATAAGTATGAAGGAAGGCTCAAATATCAAACTATTTTAAGTGATTAATTTTCATTTTAAATTTAAATAATTTTAAAGGTCAGGTATTAAAAATTTAATTAAGGAAATAAAATCCATTGATTAACATTAGAAGAACCTAAAGGTCATATACACGAAAACCAATTTTAAGTAGGTTCCCGGTTTCCTTCTAAGAAAAGCTCTTTTCAGGAAAACACTTTAAGAAGCTTAAATGTTTAATCCTTCAATACTGACCGGGTGCTTGAAATCTGAAAACACCACAAACCAATAAATTGAAACTAGTCCTGTATAACACAGAATTCATGGAGAGGAACCACAATTAAGAGGGTAAACGATTTAGAAAAGAAGCATTAAGCATTCTAACAAGTGCTATCAGGTTACAAATCTGACATCTGGCAGACAAGGGGAAAAACAACACAAAGATGACCTTAAGCTCTTGGGTTTCTTCACTTTTCTGTTAAAATTAGTCATTTTTTAATATAGACATACCATGAAGTCTAATACAAATCTTTTACTTTGCTTCTGCATAAATATTTGTCAGTATCTGTGCTTTGATTTAACTTTGAGACTTACATGTGTGCTGTATAACCAGACGTGACTGGGATTCAATTCAGTTTCAACTAAATTTAGAATAATCTCATATATTCTCTATATATTTACTCACTAATTATAGACTCTGTGTACTCTGTATGGACTTATATATTTAGTAGGCTCTAAATCTCTTATTACTAAAGGGAACAATACTTTGGTGGGGGTCTTTATAATAGTTAAGATCTCTTTTTAAATCTTCCATGTAGTAAATATTAAGAACCTGCAGAATTCTTAAGATTTGTTCCACCTGCCAAGATTCCTGATCCTTGTTATTGAACTCAACATGAAACTAACTGCTGTTTTAAAGGGATTTTCTCCATCTAAATAAAACCTAGGTCATTTAACCTTGAAACAGGCAGATTATATCCAAATGCGCCTGCCAGAATTAGGCGAATACCTTTAAAAACAATTTGCTTCAGCTGCTAGGAAAAATAAATTTGAGATGCAAAGTACAGAGGGATGTGATACACCATCCCGGCCTTGAAGATACAGGTGACCACAGAACTAGAGATGCACATAAACTCTAGCAGAGGAGAAGATCTTTGAGTCGATAGCATTCTGGAAAGTGGCAGCTCACTCTTGAAATCACAAGAAACAGATCTGACAATCTGAAGGAGTTTTGGAGTGAATTATTTTCCCCCATGGCCTTCAGTTTATGTGATGCTAGAGAATCCAGTAGTGCCCACTGAACTTCTGAATACTAGAACTGTCATGTAGCAAATGGATGTTAATTTGAGACAATATATTTATAGTAATTTGTTTCATAGCAATAGAAAACTATGCAGTGCTTAATAAAATATTTCCTCTCTCCCTTGTATATGGACACATAGTAGCAAAACTTAGTAACCTAAAAAACACCACTACAGACTCCTGTGTGCAATAATTGCATAAAGATAGCATGGGGCATCACATATGGTCAACTTTTGGAGAGCCCTTTTGTGAAGGTCTTTTAATTCCTTACAACTACCATATGAAAAGAATTCTGAAGAGTCTTCAATATCTTATTGTACAGGTGAAGTCATTCTTAGGCTGATCTAACTTTCTGGATCCTTTAACTTTTTCCCCTGGATGACAAAAACCTCTAATTTCAACAAATCAACAGTTCATTTTGCAGTGGAGTTGTATATTCACAATATAAATAATTAACATCATCGTGAAGCAAAATTATCATTTACCTGCAAAGTTTTATGAGCAGTTAGAACTGATTGCTAGTAAGATAATTTATGTTGGTCTAAAGTCAAGGACATGTACATTGAATATATCAACTCAGAGATTTCTATTGTCTTTTCCCATTTGGTACATTGACTCCCAAGTGGAAATCAAAGAGAATCCATAGATCTCTAGAAATGTCAAGCTTAGTAGTAAAGAATTTGATAACCTAACAAAGACTTACCAAAAATTTTATAAATATGCATTTACATCTAAAGTCATTGTAATAATGTAGATCTAGGCAATTATCAGCATCTTACAAAGTCACTTTCAAGTTTGTGTAATTAAATAATACTTATGTTTTATATAAGTTTAAAATTATGATAGAATATGTTCAGTATTCTCTTTGAACATGACATAGATAACTATATGTATCCAACAAAATATCTATAATCATAAATATATTTGTTTTCTAACGTACCCTAAATTTGCATATTGCTTATGTTAAAATCTGTTATGACACCATTCTCAGTATGAATTAGTCAGTGATTTTTAATTTCTGGGTGACTTATTATATGAGCTATATAGTGACTTCAATATGAACATCTCGCTTATTGGTTTCTAAATGTTTCTTATATTTCTTGTAAACAAAGCTTTGTATTTAAAGCCAATTCAAAACCACTCTTAAAATATGTTGTAGGTAAAGATAGCAAAAAGAGGGAAAACTCAGCACAAACCCCCTCAGTGCTTTTAAGTATTCTAATCTATTTGACACTATTAACACAACATCATGTGGTATGCATTTCAGATTTAAATGTTACTAGTTTCTTTTCAAAGTTGAAAACAAATAGTTTACTCACAAACTGTTAATGTGCTTTGATTTCCTTTGCTATTGGAAAATGTAATTGCTCTATTTTAAAAGCAATTAGGGGAATAGTTACAAATATCAGCAGAATTGAACAAAGAAGGAAGTTTTCTCTAATTTCATGAGCTATTGTTTGAGTTCATGAAAATAGATAATTCAATGGCATCTTTATTAGTAGTACTCAGTCACACAGTGCCAAATTAAAACATCAACTAAAAATCAGCATATGTATAGAGAACCTACATTTGCTTTTCACAAAACTTGGATGTTTATTTAAAACACCAAAGGCCAATATGCATGTTCCAGTGTGTATTTTCACATTATTAAAATGTCTTAATATAAACTATTAGAAAACTTGCTATTGAGAAGACAATACAAAATGATTATGTGTTCATAAAAACACCAATAGGAACATCAATAAAGAAATCTTAATGTCACTTCCCTTTGTTTTAAAGAAACATTTACCTCAGTCTTTTTTCTTATATGCATCAATTTACTACTAAATTATTTTCTTCATCAATATTTGTTATATTTGGCTAATCATCATTGGAGAAGTATTTATTACACTGTAAAAGATTTGTTAAATGAAGATAAATAATTTTCTCAAAAAAAAAAACTTGTTTCGGAATGCAATGCGATTGCTTAGTGAAATGAGTAAAGGGAAGCAAAGCCTAATTGGTTTTAGTGAGGAATTTTCAAGAAATGTGCAAGTGACTGAAGTTTATGGTATTTGTAAAGAAGTAAGAAGACAGAGGTTAGAAAGATAATTTCAGATGGTAATTAATAGGTGTTTAAGAAATATAAAACTAAGTGGAAATGGGGGAAGAAGTGTGTTTTCAGTGTGGTGGTGATAGGTCATTGCAATGTTACCAGAAATGGTGAGGAACGGGTTATCAAGTATCTTTTTTTTTTTAAGATTTTATTTATGCATACGAGAACTGGGGTGTAGGCCAGAGGTGCAGGTTGAGGGGGTGAAGAAGATTCATCGGAGACATAGTGGGGGGCAGAACAGGCAGATTGACCGAAATACACTGCTGAAGAGAGCAGCGGGCGAGGCTGGAGAGGACTGTGTGGAATGTGGGTCAGCTCCCTGGCTGGGGATAGCTTGATGGTGCTGAGACTTTAACCTCTGTGCCACACCTAGGGAAGCCCTAAGTATCTTGTTTTCTGAGTTCTAGGTCACCCAGTAATAAGTAGAAACTCTGGAATATGAGCTGTGATGATTTTGAATCCAAAGCCTGCCCTCTCTCCATTACACTGCTGTGTTGATTGAATGGGAAGAGAATGAATATTTAAACTTAGAAATATCCAAATGAATGAAAGTACCTGCTTTAGAAAATGTAGTCATGACAATATTTTTCTTGTTTCCTTACTTGTTTGCGTATGGAAAATAATGAGGAAATGAAGTACAAGTGTGGTGTTATCCACAGCTAGTAATTCCTTTGTCCAGTGTGATCCAGGGGTGGGTGAGGATGCGAGTTTATAAGGCACAATGGAAGGTGAAAGTAGACCTTCTAGAAACCCAGGATGGGAGGAAGTTAAAAGTAAACATCTGGTGTTAAGACAGAATTAGTCCCAGGGCACATATAATGTGTGTTAACATTTAATAAACCAAGAAACATTTTTTTTTTTCCTTCCGTGACAAGGTGAAAAAGGATAATAACTAAGGAAAACTATTTTATTGGTAAGTCAGAAAGCCACTGTTGGCATTTAGACCTGGAACTATTTGTTAAACATAGGGTCATTCAATAGACATGAGGCACTATTGAAGTTTTATAAAAATGAATTGCTAGAGCTATCCATTTTCCTTAATACACTAACAATTGCATGAAATGCTGGAATAGGAAAAGACTGATTGGGCTGACTTGATAATCATTTATTGAATTGACTTTAATACAGTGGAGATGTTGGTGAGAGGGTTTTTACAGCAGGTTTATGACTCTTGATTAGTAAGACTGAGGAAGTGAGTGATCTCAAGCACATATGTATCCTTGTAAAAATGCTTTATGGTACTTACTATTAGAAAGAGGCTGGGAGTCTCCATTATAAGATACTCTAACAGGCTCTGTCTAGTTTGTTTTGTTTAATGTAAACATGGAAGTTATGAATTTATGAGGTATGGCTAACAAGAATATAGAAATAACAATTGTATTCCCATTGAAGAGAGTATATAAAGGAGTTTTGAAATCAAACAACATTTTTTAACATATTACACAAAAATCTCTTCTATTAATAGAAAATCACAACCCAGTTCAATGGCGAATAAAGGGATATTCTTAATTGTTGCTTCAAATACTTGATTTCACCAGGGTAAGAAAAATACTTCTGTGTTGATTGTGTGCCTTTATGATTTGGACCATTAGTAAAGTTTGGTGTGGTAATTTCTGTAAATAGTTCAAACTGGAATTTTCAAAAAATTAATATTCTCTTTTAGGCTTTGAGAATAAAGGCAATAACTGATGATACTTCACTTTATTTTCCTTTCTAATAAAGCAGTACCTTTTCCCTACCATTGTCCATCCATTGAAAAACTACCCTTTCACTGGGATTTTCTATTTAAATGTCGATGTAATACTAATATTGGCTCAATTATTTTAGAATTACCTTGCACATGACTCAATTCAATCCTCATCCAGGATAAAACTACACTTCACCAAGTATCTAACATGTCCTTCACATTTTACACACATTGGCAGAAATAAACCTTAGAACACTCGGGGAAAATTTTGATAGATTTTAGCCAGGCAGCTAATGAGATAAAGTGAAGGAAAACAAACAAACAAACAAAAACCGTTTAACTTACTCTCAGCAAATCTGAAACTTGTTTGCCTTGGAGTTGTATCATCCTTTATACTTTGCAACTGATAGAACATATGGCATATTAAGTAATAAAATGCCTATATTTTAGTTTATTACCACCCCTTTATTTCACTTCATTTAATGAGTTTTCAGCTCAATTTGCTTTTTATCTTTACCTTTACACACTGTCAAATAGGTCATAGTGGTATTCTTACCGTGTCCCATCGGTATCTTTAGAACCATGTCAATTTCATCAGCTGATTTTTGTTGTTGTCGTTGCTAAGTGCAAAACAAACTTCTAGAGAACTAGGTGCTTGCTGCAGATCTGAGGTTATGTGACTAACAACTAGTTCTTAAGATAACCTAATTAATATTATGATTGCAATGAGCAGATATCTTAAAGCCCAAAGACTTAGTGGTGAAAATGTGGGCTTCATTCTAGTCTCCCACTCCAGCTCCAGGTACTATTAATTTCTTCTGTTGGAAAATAATGGCTCTTTACTACTTTACCCATTCAGTGATAAGATACATTATGTAATATTTAAGTTGTAATAACAAATCTAATGAGAAATGTACTTAGGGGAAACCAGTTTCCTCCCTAAAGAATTTGACCCTGTAATAGTAAGCACTGAAGAGCTACTAGGGCTATCTTTTTTTGACAAAGTTAATGAAATTTACCCTAGATTAACTAAAGCTACTGAATAATATATTTAAGAAAAACAAACGGAAGTTGAACTATGATTTCACAGAAAAGTTTTAATTTATTGGGCTTAATGTTCAAAATATTGACCATATTAATGGCAAAAACATAGTTAACCTATAGAAAATTATGTGAATAATGAACTGAGGCATAAATCAGAAAATTATAATGGGATATAATTTATTTTTTCATAAATACTGCAGGAGAAACATAAGAGATTTTTTTCTTGAAGTAGGTATAAATTCAAAGTAAAACTTCATTTCAGTGCCTGATAAATTTCTTACTTTTTGAACTACTCCAAATGTACTTTTTGCTCCTTGAGGTTCTTGAGAAATATATATATAACAGCTTACTCCCTCTGACCAACTTAATTACACAAGTTCGTTTATAACTATTAAATATTCTCTGTGGCCCTGAACACGGTTACTAGGATAGGATAGTATGATACTTTTTGCTTTGTGTTGTCAGAAATTCATTATAAATGAAAAGGATGATAAAACTTACATGATTCTATAGAAAAAAATGCTTAATTCTTACTGTATATATTGAGGAAAACCTATAAACTAGCTTAAAGAAGTAATTTTAGTCAATTATGTACATTTTAGTAACTATTGAATTTTCTTTTACAGATGAAAGTTATTTTTATAATTCCAGAGCTGGAACATTTGCAAAACAGGATAGAACAAATTTAATTATCCATGAATATGATACCTATCCAATTTGGTATATACATTTATAATACATTCACAATGTATTTATGGTAGAAGCATAGCTTAAAGTTAGAATATATTTAAAAGAAAATGAAACAATTTGAGACAAAGGCCTGTTTCAACACTTGAAAGAGTGAACATAATTTCTTTCCAGATACATTCTCTTAAAAGACCTAATATGGTGATTAAAAGAATAAGACAACAATTTATCCAGTCCTTTTAGTTACTGTAATTTTTACCAGTTTACTTTTTATTCTTACCCTTGGGGTCAGTACTAGAGATACTATAGTTATTTCATTCTTAAATAGGACTCAAATCTACAAGAGGTATAAATGATTTCATTTTGTGATGTTTACATTTTCTGCTTTATACCTGTATTCAGTCTTCTGCAAAGCCTATGTGCTTTTTAGGTACTTGAGAGGATGTTTCAGATTCATTGAAAATGAGTTCTGTTTTGTTTGTTCTGCTCTTGAGCCCAAAAAAGACCAGAGAAGCTCTGTTTATTACAAATAAGTAGTCAGAATGTTCAACTCTCCCATTTTGGGATACAGTTTTCCACCTGGAGTCAAAAGTACAGTCTGTGGTTTATGTAAAATTAAATCATCTATAGAATTAATTATTAATACACCATGCCATCTGACCTAAATCCTTACTTAAGGCTATTGTTGCTTTTTTTTTTTCTTTCTGGTGGATCTGTTCATTGATGAGAGTGGACTGTTAAACTTCCCTAATGTGTGGTCATTAATGTCTCTTTTTCAGTTTCTCAGTTGTTCATTTATACATTTTGATACACCTTTATTTGGTTGGTATATATTGGTTGATATATTGTATATTATGGTCTATATTGATGCATTTTGTTGTCTTTATTGATACCTCACTGTTTAATTTCCATCCCTGTTTCTTGTTACCTTTGAGTCTCTCTTACCAGATACAAGTAAGGGTGACCCGGCATTTTGTACAATAACATTTTCTTGTGGAGTTGTTTTCCTACCATTTCCTTGGAGCCTGTGTTTAGCTTTAGAGCATAGATGGATTTCCTGGAAACAACATCAAGTTTGGGTTTTGTTTTCTGATCCAATTATCCACTTCAGGCATTTTGATTGGTGGATTCAGTCCATTCACAGTAAAGGTGATTATTGATATCTGAGGGTTACTGCTGCCATTTTGTTGTTAGTTTTCTAGTTAGACTAATTTCTTTGTTCATTTTTTTTGGCAGATTTTATTTCCTTTGATTTAGATATGAGGGCTCCTTTCAACATTTCTTGTAGGGGAGGCCTAAAGCTTCTCTTTGTCTGGGAAGGCTTTATTTACCTCTCATATCTGAAAGAATTCTGCAGAATATAGTGTTGTATGTAAAATCTTTCAAAATTTGTGCACGGTCACATTTACAAACTACCTATGAAGATGTTTTGTTTTTGGTAGAATTATTTCAAGTATGTTAAAGTGATAGCAGCTTTATTATCTACTAACATCAGATGATTGTTTTTGAATGGATCTGCTTTGTCTCAGCATAGATTACCTCATCTCTAAGACTGAGAGCATAATTTATCTCTTCGTGAATTGTAAAATTAAATATATAAGGTATTTTATATATTTGCAAACCAATCTTTTTAGCTCTATTTATCTCAGTGCATTGTTCTGGATCATAGGTGTCAGATTCTTTTTTTTTTTTAATTTTAAATTTTTTTTTAAAAGATTTATTTATGCATACAAGAGCTGGGGTGTAGACCAGAGGTGTAGGGTGGGGGAGGAGTGAGAGGATTCCCCAGAGACTGAGTGGGGAGCAGAACAGGCAGATCTACTGAAGTACACTGCTGAGGGGAGCATCGAGGAGACAGGAGAGGTCTGCTGTACCATGTGGGAAGCTCCCTGGCCCAGGATTGAACTCATGCTGCAGTGGCTGCCGATAGCTTCATAGGCTGAGACTTAACCCGTTGCACCACCAGGGAGGCCCCTCATTTTTTTTTTATTAAAAAATCATATTTATGAATTAGTTGTCAAACCTACAAAGCAGAATTGTGGCTAGAATACGTGGGTAAGAATCTGTGTTTTAAATTCTATCCAAGTGAATTTAATGCTAATTCAACTTTATAACTATGGGTAGCTATACTCTAAAATTTATTGGTAATTCTGTTGACCATAATGCATTAACCAAAGTAGCTTATTCCTACATAAAACTGCTTTGTAGAAATATAATGTATATTATGCAATGGAGCTAATCGAGGAATATTATACTGCACATAGAAAACTTTATTGTATTTAAGAATTTTATTAAACATATATAAAATCACAAAGAATTTTCTTAAAATGTCTAGGATAACTTTCTTAGATATCCATAGGACATGCAATTTTTAAAATCATTGCAATATTTAGTTACAATAATACCTGAAATTTTATATATGAGAAATTAATCACATGTAGACTGATTATCACCATATAAGGAAAAGGAAATTCCTAATAAATAGCCAACAGAAAAGGAACATGTTTTAGAATTTGTTTTCTATTCTCCCTTCTAGTTCCATTCTCCCTTTCTTTGGCAAGCTGATTTGCTGAACTCTATCAAGAAAAGTAGTTTTCCCTGGAGGAAACTGACTCAGTTATAAAGGAAAGTAATTTCAGTTATTTATAGGTTTCCAGAGAAACCTAGTGAATTCAATACTGTCTTGTTTATCTCTGGGCAATGATGGTGTTTTCCTTTTGCTTGCATCTCCACCTTACTTAAGCCAGAATTGCACTATTTCCCTCTTTATGATTCTTCAGTGTACTGGTATATTAATTTTATGAAGAAGTTATGAATTTTGAAAATTGTTCATAAAGCTAATATACCAGTTAGAAGTTTTGAAAGTTGTAGCTGAGCATAATTTTCTTTATGCTTTGACCACAAAAAGAGACATGCTGATTTTGCCATGCAAATTTAAAAACTATACTGAATTTAATTGCATACATTTCTGTGCTCAGTTCTTATTAGTTTAATAGCATTTACATTAAATGCTATAAATAGCATTTAATAGCACTGTGTTGTTTCAATAGGCTGATTTCTGTTCTATGTGGATTTCTGCAATTTATATTAAAATTCTTTTGAACATAGGGGAATTTTTAGAAAATGTTTGGCATGATAATTTATTAATATTGCTATTTCCTCTCCATTTTGCTTTTCCTTCATCTAGGACTGGTATATGATGGTAAATATATTGTCTTTATGTGCTTATTTGGAGTGCCTCACCTAACTGAGATAAAGATGTCAATGAAACTCTCTGCGTTTCAAATAATAAAAATATCACTAAAATAGAGAAGCATAGGCACTATTAAAATATAGGTCATTCTCATAGAGTACATAACTTGGAATTAAAGTGTATACCCTCCTAGCAACAAATTTGAAATTTTCATTTTAATTCCTTAGTGCTATTCACTTATTTCAAGTCCAATCTTAAGCAAAAGCTTTGATTAAAATTTCTTGAAGGTACTTTGAAATCCAATATGTAATATCAAAATTCATCCCTGAGGCCCATCATTTGCTTTGGAGATTCAGGGAACGTGCCAAAACATGATTATAACTCTTCTCATGCACGAGTTATGGACACTTTATAAAGAACACATTTCTTTCAATGTTTGGTACTGAACTATTTCCCTGCATGTCAGCAATATTCATTCTCATTCATTTTCGCCCTTTCTCTCTCTCTCTCCCCCTGCCCCATCCTCTCTCTATACTACACACACACACACACACACACACACACACACACACACACACACACACACTCTTATTTATTTGTGATTTATCCTAAAAGCCAAAGCAAGTATGGTGCTCAACATACTCGAAAAAGAAAAGCATTTTCCTTCCAAACTGTAAACACTTCATTTGACCAAATATCTCTGGTAAACCTGTTAACAGGAATAAAAAGGGGTACTCCAGAACCCCCAAACCTGCCTGCTCTAAATGGGTTTTGCCATCCACTGCATTAAAACAACACATACTCTTATCACAGATGAACTTCAATAGAAAAGAACTTTAATGCAATTAGTGTGCAATAAATACAATTAGAGTGCAACAGAGAGAAGGGAAAGATTATAGTTAAAATAGTTTCTAATGAGCATCCAAAATGCACAGCCAACAGGGTTGGCCTAAAGCAGAGCAACTGAGGCCTAAAAACTTGCCACGAGTCTAAGGCACCTTCTGGTGGGGGACCCATAGGAAAGGGGCAGAAGGGGCCAAGCCAGGCACGTGTGGAAGGAAAAGAGCAGCAACATGCTCATCAAGACAGAGACTCATTGTCGACCTCCTCACACATGTCTCACCCACATCTCTTCCAAGGGTCTCCTTCCACATTCCTGGTACAAGTCCAAGGCCAAGGAGAAAGCATAGCTTCTTTTCACATGCCTGCTCTATGCGCCTCCTCCAGTATTCTTTTGTTCTTCCAAAAACCTTTTCCAGCCTCTCCTGTTGCTCAGCTCCACTCCTCCTTGGGTGGGGCAGGGACAGCAAAACCTCCCCTTTCTCTGTCTATCATGGTTACAAACCTCAGAACTGCTTGCAAAAGGACGACCAGAGGAGGAGAATCAAAGATCGCTTTAATTTTTTAAGGGCATTAGCTCTTAAACATCATTCATTTTTTTAATCTGCCAATTCTGTATAAATTTGTTCACAGTATCCTAGATAGAATGTCCTGAAACTTAAGATCTGTCTTACAGTTTCTGTTCAGCTCCCCTGGCAAACTCACTGCTTCCTGAAATTGCTCATTCCTGTATGGCTTCAAAGGACAGTTGTCCATTTCTTGTTTCAAATGCCACAGAAAGGCCCAGCAGTGACTAGTAAGGCAGGATATTCATTTGCAATGTATTTCAGAAAAAGTTTGCCAACTGGTCACAGATACCCTGTTTCATTTGGATATAGTATGGGATTTGAAATGTTCACTTTAATCATACTAAGGGCTAACTAGATGTATTAATTCCATTTATTGTGAAGGGAACAGTTTGCAATGAACATTTACACTTAATCTTTGTGTTATCTTATATCTACGTTAATTTGATGTGGATTTAGTTGCAATCAAAGTTATTTACCGAATAAGAAAAAAGTTAAACTCAATTTTGGTTACTAGTTACTAGAGAAGTTACTGAAAAGCAAACATATATTAAAAAAAAAAGAAAAACTTTAAAGAGATAGTTGCCACAAGATTAATGGTAGGTAACTTGTATTTGCCTTTTAAAAGTTATTTCATAGAGAAATACTTCTCTTATTAATAATCTGCTAGAGGTGAGTCAAATCTAGATCTATTCATTTTGTCTTTAATAATTAAACTTCAGTTAGCAGCACAATTTATGCATGTTGACACGATACCAGAATGCCAGCCAGTCTCGTTTCCCTTGCCCAATAAAAGGAAACAGAATTAGAGGAGAAGGAAAGTAGTTTGTCAACACTTTGAGGGTGACGGGGCATAGGATACTGGGAACCCCGGAGGTTCTTGACTTCAAAGGGAAGAATTTATGTGAGAGTCAATATAGGTGACTTAAAAATAAAGCTTTATTGTATGTGATAGTGCCCACTTGTGAGGCAGATTCAGACCCCCCACCTGGGGTCTTAAGGCTGCTGGTATAATTGCTTAGTTTGAGGGGGTGCAGTGCTCACAAATGCGATCTTGAGTGGGTTTTGACCACTTTTAACATTGCAGATTAGGGCCTCCCTGGTGGCGCAGCGGTTAAGCGCTGCGCTGTGGAGCTGTCGGCAGCGGCGACGCGAGTTCGACGCCCAGCCGGGGAGAATCCCACATGGTGCGGCAGACCTCTCCTGCCTCGCCCGCTGCTCCCCTCAGCAGTGTATTTCTGATCTGCCTGTTCTGCTCCCCGCTCTGTTTCTGGTGAACCCTCTCGCCGCCCCACACCTCTGGTCTGTGCCCCAGCTTGTATGTATAAATAAAAAAAAATCTTCAAAAAAAAAAAACATTGCAGATTAGGATAATAAGATTTGACCAATTTTGTTCACCTAAAGCACCTGACCCCTAAACTTATGTTAATAAAATTTTTTACAACTACTGGCACCAGGTGTGAGAAATGAATAGTGTTTCGTCCTGAAGTGTGCAGGGCTGTTCAGAAATACTGGACGGCGGAGGTAGGGGCTGCGGCCATTGTGCTAAATTCCTGTTCTCCCTCAGGAGGGCAGCAGACTGGTGTGTAAAAGACCACTGCCCTGCTCTTTGGCAGAGTTTGGGGATATTTATCCAGTCACAAGGGTGTGGAACCAGGAAAGGACAAGCATGTCTGGCCTTGTGATACAAGAGTCTGGTGATTGTGTTTGAAGCCAGCTTGCTTTAATTTTGATATTATCTTTGTAGAAATCTCTTTTTCCCTTGGGGTGTGAAAAAGCAGGGCTTATTAAGCCTAGAGGGAAAATAAAGGAAATCTGGTGGGACACAGAGATAAATATACTTTGTTGCTGCATCAGATAAACATACATACATATATGTGCATGTAAATAAATAAAAACATAATACACATGTATGCATATCAATTAAAGCTAAATTGTGAAAACAATTGAATTGGTAAATTTTAGCTAGCATTTCCAAAAATGCCATAATTTGTTCTCTTGAATCTATTACATGTTAGGATGCTTTGTTTTCTAATGCCTAGTTGTGTGAGGCTACATGAAAGCAATGCAGCTTATCAGAACACAACAGCTTTTAATTTTTTAAAAAGATTTTATTCATTTTCATGTAGAAGAAATGGGGTGTGGCCAGAGGTGCAGGGGGTGAGAGAGGATTCATGGCGGGGGCGGGGGGCAACTGGGGGGGCAGAATAGGTGGACTGACTGAAATACACTGCTAAGGGGAGCAGTGGGCAAGACAGGAGAGGTCTGCTGTGCCAGGTGGATCAGCTCCCTGGCCTGGGATTAAACTCAGGCCCAGTGGTAATGCTGAGACTTAACCCCAAGGCCACTAGGGAGGCCCCAGAAATTTTTATTTTGTATACTTGAGTTAATATCTCACAAGCCTTTAGCTAATTTTCTTTCTCACATTACCTATTTCTAAGGCGAAGTTGTGTTTTAAAAATGTTAGTCTGCTGTCCCCACAACAAGATTTGAAATTGCTGGTGGTATACACAAGGATCTCTTGGCCAGTCCACAATAACATCTGTGGTTACTGTCAGTGTATGTTAATGTCCATGTGTCCATGAGAGGTGAAGGCTATGTCTAATGAAGGCTATCTCTAAGGCTCTCTATTTTGTTATGCGTCGTTGATTAGCCTTTGAGTGCTTCCTTATCTCTTTAACTTGCCTTTCAGTATTTTCTTCCATATTTGTTTTTATTTATTATGGCATTTTTTAAACTCTGTACACATAGGGGTGTTAGAAAATGTCTTTGCTCATGAAAAAAATATATAAAATCACTTGAAAGGCAGTGTAAGTCAAAATGGGAGATTTGAACTCTGATGTAGAGACAAAATATTCTGTTTTTGTGAATGTGTTGTAGAAACTGGTTCTCTCTGTGATGTCATATTCCCTAGAGACCTCAAGGTGCCATGTGTTAATTTTTTGCTTGTTCATTTTGCTGCTTTACATTTCCCTATATATATATTTTTTAAATATCAGTTTGATTACTATTACTTTTCCAGCAGAGGATGCTGTGACTTTAGTTGTTTGGCCTTTGTGATTTTCATAGGTAATGTTTTGTTTTGTTTTCCCCCAGTTGTTGAATCATAAATTGGGGGAGCTGACTGTAGGGGTCCAGCTGGTGGAGGAAGGTGGTTTGTATTTGAGGAACCACCAATCTTCTTCCAAAGTGGAGTTCTAGACTCAAGACTCTGTAGTCTGTGTGATATTGGTGCACTTCATGAGGTCAGTACCAGTCCTAGGGATGGGGAAAGGTAAATGGAATCCAGTTTACTCACCTTGCTCTTATCACTCAGGATCTGGAAAGTTCTATGAGAACACTCCAGCTCTTCTTCACGTTTCCCCTCAGTCAAGTGTATGTTTCTCCACACTTTTTAGCTCTCCCCTCCCCAGCCCCCTCGCTGAGCCAGTACCCCACTGCTTACATCCCCACCCCAGTGGGCTATTGCCTAACGTTTCTCTTCACTCACCTCCTGTGCAATGAAATGTGACTTGTCTACGTGACACAACTCCTCTGTCTCCTCATTGCAATCTATGTTGTTCTCCAATATCCAAGGGATGATAGTTTTCCTCAGACCACAGACTTTCCAGGTGTAGTGTCCTCTGATTTACTGAGTGGAATTTTTGTATAGAGAAGGCATGGAAACTGCTGTCACCATTTGGATGGGAAACCTATTTTAGTAGGGAATCAGATACCTCCAAAAGGCTTCAAAATTCCAAAATAGTTTCCTTGAAAGATTGTGTTTTTCTCTTAGAAAATGATGTTAAAAGATTGAGATCACCTTTGCCAAAAATTTACATAGGTTCAATGTGAAAACTGTAATTCCTATTATTTCACAGTGTAGTAGCATACAGGATAACATCTCTTAACCCAACAAAGAAATAGTTTATTCTAAATCAATGATAGATTAATACACTATTGTCCAGGCAAAGGGTAAAGATAAAAGAAAACCCAAACTTAGTTGAGGTCTACTTTTCTATGAGTTCTCAGAAGAATCTGCTTGGTGACCATCAGGCAAATAAATGCAAGTAAAATAAAATAATAAAGGCAAATAAAGATGTTTTTCTAGAGCATGATGCTAACAGAATTCAGGTGCTCGAGTTGGCAGGCAAGAAGATTTCCTTCATGGGGCCTCTGCATGGTTTTCAGAGGTACAGTGTAGCCTTCCCACAGTGAAACTAATGTCACAAAGCCTTTTGAGAGCTAATTAGACCAAATACTTTTGCTAATTCCTCACAAACTATAGGTACTTAAAGCTTAAGTATATAGTATCCAATACGTCATAGTCACTCCTAATAATATTGGTAAGTCCTCCACATAATTCCAATGTCATCTTTATATATCCGCCTCAAAATAAGTAAATCTACCCTTAGATCAGAACACTTTCACTGAAATCATAAACGAGTAGATTTAAACACATAACAAACCATCCATAGAAATAATCCAACCTGTGATTTCAAATCATTCACATACTAGTTAATCTCTGCACTATAGCTATACTAATGCTCTGCACAAATCTATGTTCAAAAAACATCACTCCACACTATGATTTGCAATCTATTTCTCATTAATTCCCCATGTTACTAAAATTTTGTTAAATTCTTATTGGTAAAAGCATAAATACTTATTAAGGTGCCAGATACAATCTCAAAAAAACATTTCTTAAACCACTCAATTTGTTTCTTTGATAATTGCATTTCCATATAAAAGTTATATTTAGAAATCTCTAGGGGAGGTACAAACTTCAATAGCACTATCAAGATCTGTGTGATTGCCATAACATCAGAATTCAAAAATTTATTTTAGGGAATGTTTGTTATTCTCATTTTGATACCTACACATTTATTTTTACTTTATTAGTCTGATCTTCCAGCTGTTTCATTTTCAGTGTTCCTAATGTAGGATTTACATTTATAAGATTAATTTTAGGATGTTCAAAGTGAATATCCCTTCAGTTATTTTAATAGTTCCTTTATCTTTTGTGGGCTTGTAGTAATAACTTTTTCCTTCTTTTGTCACCTTCATTATCTGTTCTACTTTTATTGATCCATTATGTTGGAGACTTAATGTTCCCCTTAACTCCAGTAGATTAGGATAAGCTTTGGCTTAGAGCACACAATCACGATCTAATCTTCCACATTTTATATAACTGGCTAAGGAGACATGAAGTCCATTGGCATGGTTCCTTGTAACTAAGCATACCCAGAGGTAGAACAATGATATAGGTATTTTGGTTATGTTCCACCAATATATATTTTGGGACATGTTTTCCTTTTATCATCGGGGACTTTCTGTGGCTTATAGGTTCTCTTTTAATATCATGGAGCCATAAAAGTTTTACATCCAAATTTCATATTTTTTCCTTGAACTGTCAACACTAATTCCAGTTACCCAAGGAGTCACAAGCATTAGGATGTATAGTATCTTCTCTGGTTATAGTCAATTATCTATACTATCAGGTCATCCATACTGTCCAAGATTAGTTATTTTAAGCAGTGTCCACATATCTTATAATTGACAATCAACCTTTTAAAAACATCCTTTAGATTTTTTTTGTGATCATATTTTTCAAAGTATCCCCAGCTGCTTTTTTCAAAATATCCAGTGTCCCCAAATAAAATACTTTTTCTTTAAGGTGCTAATCTTAGCCATCTGTGTACCCAATAAAAGTGTTGCACTGCATGCATAATAAATTGGGATTGTTTAATTTCAAAATTTGCAAGCCAAAATTAATTTGATCAACCTGAAATTGTGAAAAGGCTGCTGCCATTGTATCTTGGTAATGAGCATAGATTCCCACATTCTGAGATGCTGAGACATTGTAGTTTCTCATCTCATCTCCAATCTACATTATCAGTGGGTAATAGGAACATGTTAGCTTCCCAATGCATTCTGTATTTTAACTATGGTTTCCCCTTTTCCTTGAAGTCAGGGCATAGTGTCCATGAAACCACAACTAACTTTCTAATGGGTGAGTTTGGGTTATGTGATGTAAACTGTAGGTGTTGTAAGTGATCTGATATCCTGTATATGGAATCAACAGGAGGGTAAACTGTAACTTTATACATGGTTACAGTAAGAAACTCAGAATTACAAATGGTAAGTTCTTGTTGGTATTAAACTTCCTGCTGTTTGCAAGTTGTCTCACATATTTGATCTCAACATATTACTTCTAACCCTGGATTCCCACCAGTCAATTATAGATTTCTCCTGTGTTCTGTTCCATAAGTAATTAGTTTAGACCAGTTAGCAATATTTGAGATGTTGTTAGTACAGATTTTTTTTTTCTTTGAAAATCCCCAGTCCCTGCTCTCCATCTGGTTGGATTTGTCTTAGATTGTGTGTGTCTAAATGGTTGCATTGCATGTGAGCCTTATTTCATCATTTCTAAAATAATCAGCTTGTGGCCTGCATTCATAAAACCCATTTGCTGCATCAGATGTACTGGTAATGAACAGATTACTGATATATCAGGCTGCCAGAATATAGTGGGTTCATGGCTACATTATTTAGCCCCTCAATACATGGAGACTTAAATATAACAGTACCATCGATGAGTTACATTAATAACTAACCTACCTTTAATATAGATATGAATGGTCTTATGCTATAGGCCCCAGAGGAAAGATTAAATATAGATTTTGTCCATAATGAGAATGGACATTTAGCTACTTGTCCTATCCTGCCTAGTCATGCCTCATCCCTTATTACTATGCCATTTTATTTAAAAACTACTGATGTTGGGCCTCCCCGGTGGCGCAGTGGTTAAGCGCTGCGCTGTGGAGCTGTCGGCAGCGGCAACGCGAGTTCTACGCCCGGCCGGGGAGAATCCCACATGGCGTGGCAGACCTCTCCTGCTTCGCCCGCTGCTCCCCTCAGCAGTGTATTTCTGATCTGCCTCTTCTGCTACCCGCTCTGTCTCTGGTGAACCCTCTCGCCACCCCACACCTCTGGCCTGTACCCCAGCTTGTATGTATAAATAAAAAATAAAATCTAAAAAAAATAAAAAAATAAAAACTACTGATGTTCACAGATTACCCATGTTTCTAACTAGTTATATTGGCAGAATTGCAGCCATTGTATCATTTGATAGTTTACACATTGTTCCATACCATTATTTGAGTAATTTATTAGGTGCTTAATAGATTTGAAATAAGCCATGTTTCATAATTTATATAATACTAGTAGAAACATTGCAAGGAAAGAATGTTGCAAGGAAAGAAAATTTGTAGAGTTTGAAAAATAAAGACAACTCTTGCCACATCCAGTGCAAAGTTCTAATGTATATAGTTACATAACGGAATATGTTAGGTTATTCTGTGATATAATGTCTAACCTATTTGCCATCAATGATGGTGTATTCCCAGGGGACTATTATTTCACAGTTGTTTATTATAAAAGTAGCGATGGTAGGTAGTTTATTATAAATAACCTGACTTAACTAGAGTATTATTCCTTTGGGGGGAATCAATAAGTGTCTCATTAAATGTATTGATTTAGGTGTGGTGTTTGCTTTGTAAGAGTACTTTACGGGGTCTTTTCTCTTTCTACCTCAATTGTAACAGACTTCATAATCTCCTATTTTCTCTATCTCTACAAATGAACCTTTTTGGTTGGTGTGCAAAGAACACATCTTAATCCCTCATTTTCTGCTAGACTATCTAAAATAGCCCTACCTGTACAGGAAATGGGAGCTGCTTCTAACTACATGTTTGATTCTGTATAGCATGGAATATTAAATTGGATGTGTACACTTCCCAACAATGGGGTTTAAATATTTCTCTTAAAAATATCTCATTACCATGGGCATATGAGGAAATTGGGGTGATAAATCATAGCCTTGCTTGATCGATTACTAAAGTCATTATTTGCTTTAATATTGCAAAATATTTTGTGCTGTTGGGTAAAGGATCAGTGGTAGTGACATTCACTTACAGAGGAAGTGTAAGTAGAAGATGTAGCTTCTCTAGAACAATACTCAGGATGCAGATAGTGAAGCAGAGGTGTTTATGCCCTTGACTTATAAACAAAAAATATTCCCCACAATAACGAGGGATACAAA
>PVIJ01000725.1:0-18000 GCA_004024925.1 Scalopus aquaticus | reverse complement strand
GGTGAAGGGAGCAGCGGGCGAGGCAGGAGAGGTCTGCCGCACCATGTGGGAATCTCCCCGGCCGGGCGTCGAACTCGCATCGCTGCTGCCGACAGCTCCACAGCCCAGCGCTCAACCGCTGCGCCACCGGGGAGGCCCCCTTGTTCTTTTCTATTCCATTTTGTGCCCTTATCCTCCCCTCCCCAACCCCCCCGCTGAGTGTCTCTCTCCTATTTGGTTTCCTTATAGTCCTGTTATAAGTGAAACCATTCGATATTTTTCTCTTTCTTTCTGGCTTGTTTCATTGAGTATGATCCCCTCTAATTCTATCCATGTCGCTGCAAATTGCATGTGTTTATCTTCTTTGAATGCTGAATAGTATTCCATTGTGTATATGTACCACATCTTCTTGGTCCAATCATCTATTTTTGGACATCTGTGTTGCTTCCATACCTTTGCTGTTGTGAACAGTGCCGCAATGAACATACGGGTGCATGCGATAAAGGGTAGAGTGGAGATACTGGAGCTGAGGATGCTGGTAAATGCTCAGGTGCAATAAGTTGACCAGGATGGTGATCAAGGAAGAAATAGATGTCACAAATGGTAGATCTGTATACTGACCAGCATGTGCCATTCCATTTGGGAGTAATTGTATAGTCGCTGGTGCAATTTGTGGAGTATCCATAGCTGCAGTGAGTATGAAATCCAATAATTAATAGGAATATAGCATGGCCACACTAACCCACTTAGCAATACTTACAGGGCTCAAGATACATAATGGGTTCGTACCTGCAAATAGACAGTTTCATATAGTTCTTATTCTTTGTGGTTGCTTTTTTGACTATTCAAAGAAATCTATAGGTATTCTGGCCAATGTTGTCTTAAGCATATATAATTGCCTGCACCACACTAGGTGATGATGCCATATGAAAATGTGTCCACTGCTGAGTGTCCTGCCATCAGATACAGAATAATCAATACTTTAAATGTCTAAACATTCTTGTGTCCTGTTTTGGTACAATAGAGATGGTGTTCTGTATGCCTGAAGATGTTAGAGGCATCAGAATGTTTTCCTCTTTATTCGTGGTGGGGACTTTAATATTTTCCCCAAATAATGATATATCTATAGATGTAGATATACATAATATTTGTGTGTGTTTTAAATTAAATTAAATTAAATTTAAATTAAATTAAATTTTAATTGTTTTCCTCTTAGATTCTGGTATTTTTGGTATAATTCTTATATTTTTTGAGTACCTGCAAAGAAGTCTTTCCACCCCTTCTATACCTCTAAATTGCTTTAGTCCATGCTTTGCTATCTAGGTTGTTAGTAGAAAATAGTCTGAAGATTTTGTTATAGTAAGCCATTCTACATTGTTATTAATCCAGAGGTGAATGGTTGTAGGCTAATTGGAAGTTACATCTTTTGCCCTGTTTTTTAGCCCAATCTTTTATTATTTTTTCTCTAAAGTGGGTGCCTTGGTATGATTTCTAGGATGGTTAGAGTACCTCAGCAAGCAATCCAGATTATTAATGATGATTTTATCACTTCCCCTGCAAAGGTAGGGAACGTGTATATTGTTTGATATTAACAAGGAACCGAGATAAAGAATTTGTATAATTCGGAAGAGTCTTGTTATCTATGACCTGACCTGACGTATTTGGACACAAACACCTTTCTTTTACCATCTACGCCAGCATAACCTATAAAGAACTGCATGGGTAACTTCACCAAACAGTTGGCATATCTGTTTACTTGAGTTTTGTGTTTCATTCTCCTTGCGTATGGGTGACTTTGCTTTGAATTGGGTTTATCTTTACCCAAGAATGATTGTTTAAGATAAATTGTGTGAAGTCTTCCCTCATTAGTCTTCCAAATGAGTTTCCCTACCTGGTTATTAAATTTAGTCCCATCAGAGTCATCCTTTTGATGTACACAGACATGTGTGATGGATATGCAGATAGAAGCCAGGGCTGTTTTCTACCATATGTCCACATTCCCTATTTTTCAGTCATTTATCCATCTTATTACTGACCACATAGCTATTCCATTAGTTACCCCCTATGCTTCCAAGAAAGATATACCTCATTCTGTTTTCTTACCAGATTGTTCCATCACCAAGTTGATGCCACCAGTTTAGCATATGGGTGTGGATTCTCTGGAACCTGACTCTGTCAGGGTTAGGTGATAGTCTTCAAGACTACGGTCTCTCAGCACATGTTAGATGGTGTTACAGAGACTGATCCACCTGTAGACAGTTACATACCACACATCACATTACCATACATTAGCGAGTATTGTGGGTCAGGGCGTTTGATCTTGCCCACTTCTTGAGCTTGGACAGGATCACTCTTTGGGAACTCTAACAAAAGTACTGACATTGCTGATATTTTCTCAGTTAAAGCAGAGAGTCGACCATCTATTTGCTTGCCTTGCTCAAAAATGCACCACATAAATAAATGTTAGGACCTTAAAGTCAGGAATCTCTTTTACCCAATCCAGAATAAGCTGTTGGAATTGATATGCAGTTGGTTGATGTCTGTTAGGGGCTCTGTATTTTGTAGGGCCTCATAGTGTTCACCTACCCCTTCAGTGGGTTGGCATATATTTTCAGACCACAAGAACTTGTTAGTCCAAAACCTTCAAAATGTGGAGTCCTGTGGTGTTCTAGTCCATAGGAACTATGCTACAAGCCCTTGTGAATCAAAGCACTGCGTATTTGGGGTTCTCTTTCACTTGTGCTAATATGTTAAAAGTTCTGACATCATTTTTCAAATAAGTGCTATTTGTCTTTGAAATAACTAGGAAATTTAGATGTTATTATTTCCACCTGTGTTAGGATTTTTTTTTTTAACACTAGAAAACAAGTATCATTTCTTCTGTGCTTCTTTTCTGGTAGGAATTGATATGCAGCTCTACTTTGTGTACGACTGGGTCTGTTATCTTCCTATGTGCAGGGACCGAAATATGCCCACTTCACAGTTTGGGGCCCTTCAGTCCTACCTGAATGGACAGTGTATCCTGAACACACAGGATTCGCTGAACTGGCTTGGGCCTAGTCTGTTCTTCCAAGTTCTAAATCACTAAACCAATAATGTCTTTTGTGTTTTTTCTAAAAAGTCTGAATGGCCTGTTTTAGGGAGTGTGGGCTATACTTGAGCCGTTAACAAATCCTTGTGGTAAACTGATGTTTTCTGCCTTTGCATGTGAATGCAGGCATAGGTATGTGCTTCTCACCAGGTGGTGCAGCAAAGATCTGGTAAATATCACTGGCAGTAAGAACTATGCCCAGTGGGGACATTGTTTACAATGCCACCTGCATCTAAGTTCTCCTTCCATTTTGGGAGAGTGTTTGTTTCTCTAATCTACTATAAATTTATATGATCTCTCTGGCTTTTTAACAAACCAGATTGGGCTTTTAGTAGGCATAATACTTTGCTCCTTTAGAAGTCTGAGTTTTCTTCTTAATTTAACGATGTCCTCCCTTAGGATTGAAATGGATTACATTTGTTGTGATACCTGGAGTGCATTTCCCTCCTAATCCCTTGATTAGTCCTATTTTATTAAGATTTTTCAAATTAGCACAATGCCCTAGTAGCACTGTTACTTTAGATCCAGTATCCAAAATCATAGTAGTAGATGTAGTGTTTTTATTTACCAAAGGGGTTTCTATGGCCACTGTAAGATATTGGCAGTTGTCACTTACTTGGGCCAGGAGACAATAACTGCAGAGTCCATATAGGGGATCCATGGGGCCCCCTGCCTTTATCTATCGCTATTCTATTATTGAGGTTAATTTTAATAAAGAGGTTATTAAGGGCACATTTGGGGTTGTTTCCCCTAAAAAGTTGGATATCTCCATATCTTTGCCATTGTAAGTACCTCCTATTATTCCTATGGTGACTTCTATTTTCAGTTCAGATCAAGTACTGGTGGTCTAAATGGTCTCGGCCAGCAAGGCCTTTTGGGTGTTGTTTTGTTAACTATTTCTATTAGAGTGTAGGACTATCTTATCTATGTATAGTAGTGTTAAAGCTATAGCTTTTACCTTGATTTATTTCTTTAGCTGTTCTGATTTAGTCTATAAATAGTACTATTCTTTCCTGTGGGGTGTAACTTTACGATGACCTTTTAAAGCTATTGCTTCTACATGTAGTGGTAGAGGGTCAGTATCCTATTATAAATCACAGTCAATTGTTAATAGTGAAATTTAATGTTAGTAGCTTACCCAGCTGTTTCCATGGAGATATTTTAAGGGACACTATTTTAGGCGTAGGCCATCTTTACCTCCAGGCAGTTGCTACCTAGTCAAACAAATATCCATATATATTAGTATAATTGTTTCCAAATACTATTTTTATTAAAATTAGCATAAGTAGTAATGGGTCCAAATTTTATAATATCTACTACTGAGAGGATAAGGTTTTGTCTTCTGTACCATAAATCTAGTAGCCACTATGTTTCTGTATTCAAATCAGTTTGTTGGAATGCCATTGTAACTTATTTTTAATCATTTCTCACCTAGAATAGGTTCTATTTAATGACAGATTCCACGTGAATTTTCTGTGGTAGTCTTACCTATTCGCATGTGCTAGCTTCTATTAGGATAAAGTTACAGGGTTATAACAATCACTATCTTTGGGGTGTGAATATGCACCCCATAGGAGTAGAAGGGTCTGGTTTCTTCCCACTCTGGACATTATCTTTTGGGTCATAGCTTTTCCTTTGCTGTTCTTAAAGAATATACCTCACTGGGTAGGATGACTAGTATAACCTCTGGAATTTTTTTAAGTTTTTGTTTTTTTTTTCTGGAAAAGTTCTTCAAAAGGTCTCCAGGGAGTCTTAGATATTAATATGTAATCCAATCTCCCCCAACACCACCTCTTGAGCAACTTGGGAAGGGTTAATGAGCAAGACACATTTGCTATTATCATATCAATTTTGTTCATTACAAGTTGTTTATAAATTTAGTAGGATGCCATTTTATAAATGATACAGTAAGTTTAAAGCTCATCAGTCCAGCTAATGAACATTACCAGATTTAGGTCAACTATATGGCTTATTGTATGTATCAAGCTGTATTTCACATTTGACATGGAGTTTTTTGTGTGTTTTTTTTTTTTTTTTGTCTGTCACACAACACTGACCAATATTATTTTACAATGTATTGTTGATTACACATCATTTTTCCATAGAAATTTTTGCTTAGAGCCTGAGATTCTTTGCAAATAATCTATTCCAGGCACTTTTAGTGCAGGAATTATCACTGTAAATTAAACTTAAATGAGTTATTAAAGAAATAACATACTCTAAACAATGATAAATCATTATTCCAAGCAAAGGGAGCTAAAGAAATACAGCAACAAAATTTGAAGTTTACCTTTCTACAAGTTGGTTCAGGGAATAGTCATCTTCGCCAACAAGGTACTGACATCCAGCTGCCAGTATGTATCAAAATTCCCTTGTGGCAAGAGCTCAGAGCCAGCAGAATGAAGCCACCGATGGGGTGCCTTCCACGAGGGGCTCCTCCTCACAGCCTCTGCACGGATTTTACCAATGGCTGCAGAGTAGCCTTCCCCAACAGTCCTGGTGTCCCAAAGTCTGCAAGGAGCTAATCAATAAACAAAATGCAACATTTCCCAGGTTAAAAACAATCTCAGTCAATATTACACATTCTTGGTAGTAGTTTCAATTTCCATTATGTCATAGTATCCATTACGCTGTTTTGATAAACACCAGTAGTGCAGCAATTTTGAGGACATTATCTTGACATGGCCCCCCTTGATAGAAACAAATTCACCCTTAGGTAAAAGCAATTTCACTTTCATTTGGTTTGGGATTTAAGATATGAGGTGTCTAAATCAAGGATAAGACTGAGATAACATGGACTGCTCCCCTCCATCTTCCTTTGAGTCCTCAATTCTATTCATCCTTTTCCTAATTTTTGTCTTTCCATTCTAAAAGCCTTCAATACCAAAAACAAGTTAATGGTGTTATAGAAACCCCTTATCTACCCTTTACCTCCTTAAGGGAGCTCTCTGTGTGGGCCCCTTTGAACGCAAGGAACAACTTTATGCCTGAACTAGCCATTGTTGTATGCTTTGGAAGACATATTTCTCCAATTGCTAAAATATTAACTTAAAATGCCCTTCAAATCCCACCACTAGCCTATGCTCCATTTGAGTTGTTTTCTTTTGATAGATGAACTGAAGATTTATGAAGAATCATAAAATCTTCCATTCATTCTACCTTTACAACACAGAGGCCGCCACCAGTTTCACAGAAGTAGGTAAAAATAAATAAAATAAAAACTTGGCAGCTGGAATGACTGAGCCATGCTACCCAACAGAAAACTTGCCTTGCCCAAGCGAGAACTACTTTTATAGCAGATGAGTCCCTTGTACAGAAGATTTAGAGGGTTTCTTGAGCTCATAATTCCCCCATCTCATCAATTTAATGAGTTTTCTGAATAACCCCCACTTCTCTAGCCCAGAACTTGTTTCAAGGAACTGGCAACAATTTGCCAAGCCAGACAGGAGGGGAAGCCCTAGTGGATCAGCACCTTCAATTTCCAATGGCCGAAGCAGTTGGCCACAGCAAATTGCCAGCCAGGGTTTACTCATTCTTGCTACCGAGGCACAAAATTAGGAGATGTCCCCACAGCTGATCATGGTAGACCAACTTCCCCCAGCAGAGATGAAAAGGACTCCCGGCATCTACCAAGGGCAAATTTCCCTTGAGGAACCCCCTCGGGTCACCATCTGGAGTATCAGCAATTACACTGCTCTCACTGACAGGAGATGAGGTATCTGGCCATCAACATGTTCAGCCCATTGGGTAAGAACACGGGTCAGTCTCACTGGGGTTTATACTGGGCTCTTTTTCCTTTTTGTCTCATCTGGGTTGAAGTAATGTGGACATCTGGAGTCCCCAGAAAGTTCAAACATGGTTCATGCTGTCTTCACTGCTGAAACAGACAAGTAGACTGTGTTAGCAAAAGACCTGAGATTAGAGCCTCTGTTACAATTCTGTTTCTGATTCTAGGGTCCTCTGTTCTGTCCAAGTACCCATTGGGTCCTCTTACAGCTATAAATTCATGACAACAAAGAAAATGATCTTTTATTGTAACACCACCTGGCCTGTGTAGAATCTCAGGAATGAGGGTCTTTAGTGGGTCCTTGAACCATAATCCTATTTTACAATAAGAATTGTTTTGTGAAAAGACAGATAAAGGGGATAAAATTATCATAAGTGAAAATCTCAAAGATTTTATATAATGAAGATGCTGAGAAAGGCAATAGGAACTTATGATACAGTGAGCAAAAATAGTAAAGGTATTGCCGGCTGACTAAGATTCTTCACCACAATGTGGAGGATTGGCTTGAAATGCATCAGTTCCTCAGGATGAGATTGATAATGATCCTCACTCTCTGGGAAGGATGAGGGCTGGTACTCTCCCAAATTACCCAGATTTAACCAAAAGTTTTCCCCTCTACTCTAGTTAGAGATAAAAATCTCAGGTTGTTATATGCTGACGCTGATAAAAACAGTGGGAAAACTTTTATTTAAGTCCCCCAACTCCTGTGACAGACAAATGAGCATAAACTAATTTTATTCTCAATCTGTAGTTCACACTTACTTTCCATCTCCACAATAGCATCCACTATGGAAGAGAGGTGAACTCATTAAACTCAGCTTATGAAGGGATGCTTTCCAGTACAAGTGCTTATTAGGGCTATAGAAAATGTAGCCTAACATTGTTCCTGAGCCATACCCCATAACAAAATGTATGGTCCAGGAAACCCTCCATTTTGAAGGCAAGTTGACTCAAATCACCAGAACACACAGGAATTGTTGGTATTTGCTACCATTGTAGATACTTTCTCAGGATCTGTAGATGCATTCCCTGCACAGAGAATGCACCTGGATTCATCAAACCATTCTTAAAGGAATTTACTCCCCACACGGGCTCACAACTTGGGGTGACAATTGACTTTCTCCATCTCAGAAATAAGTCGGGAGCTACACAAAACCTCAAACAATGACTGAAGACTTCATTCTTCATGGAATGAAATCTTCTCATGGTCATTAGGGAAGACTAATGAGCCAAACATTAAAAAGACCCTGGTGAAACTGTGTCAAGAACCTCACCTATCATTAATGTAGGTTTTTCTGATTGCCTTTCTCCAAACAGGAGTAGTCCCCAGAAGTGGGTGAGGCCTAAGCTCTTTGAGGTAATGAGAAACCATTTAAGGTGACCTCTGCCTTCCTTAAGCTTCCACCTAGAACATGAGGTAAATGTTAGCATGCAGTTGCTGTACATACTTTCTATTTTGACTTTCATTAATAAGTTTGTATCCTTCTGACTGCCAAGCCCAACTGAAGATAACCTGCTTCATTTTCAACCAAATTAGATCATGCTACAATGTTAGAAAGAAAAGGTACCTAAAAACCAGTTAAAAGAAAAGTCATCTGGAATTTCAGATGTGCTGTTAACAACCCATTCTTCTCCAAAATCAGGTGTCAAGTCATGGATTCACCCTACCTGAGTGAAAAGGTCTCCATTTCCATCTATCCCCAATGATCCTGCGCTAGACAATTAGTCACGAGCTCTAGAAGGCCTCAAATATCTGCTCAAAAGGGAACTTCCAGATAAGTGCCTTCCATTTGTAGCACTGATGTACTTATATTTCCTATATCCCTGGCATGGAGAGAGTGTCCTAACCAAAATGTCCAAAGTCTGGTTACTGGAGGAAAAGAAACATCATTGTTGGATCTGCCCTATGCTTCCCAGGCCCGTGGGGAACAGACAGAAGTCTCAAGCTGACTTCAAACAATCCTTAAAGGAAATGACTCCCCAACATGGGCTCCCACCCACAACTTGGGGTGACAATCAACTCTCCTTCATCTCAGAAATAAGTCAGGAGCTATTTAAGATCAATTCCTGACCATGTATCTTTCCACAGTAACCCTACACACATACCACCCTCTGTCTTCTCTGCTCCATAATTTATGATCACTGTATAACCCTAACTCTGGATACTCCTCAGTCTGTTCTCTACTTAAAAAATGCCAGGAGTCAAGAGCCCACCCCCACCCCCGCCAGAGGTGACTAAAAACCCCTACCCTGGATGCTGGCAGCTGGACTTTAAACAAATTGCCATAATATCTCAGAACCATGGCTCCTTTATGTCCTCGATAAAATACCCCCAAATTAAACTATGAATGAAATATGAATGAAACTAACCTGGGTGGGATGGTATCACTTGTATTAGCCTCGAGTATGTTTTTATTGCTGGAGTAGGATCTGACTACCTTCCCCCTCTACCCTACTCCACCACTCCCCCCTGCCGCCCCCCACACACACTGAGTTGGACTCATCAATGTATGGCATTTGGAGAATTGAGGGGCTTTAACTGAGCAGTATATTTCAGCAATGGGTCTGCATTATACCAAATTCTGTAAAACGCTATCTAGGAGAACACAAAGAAAGGAAATTCTGGCTGGATATTAGGAGAATAACATAGGACAAAGTGTACTGAGAAACCTCTTTCCACGTGCTGGAGTTTGTGTTAAGCAGGACGTGATCTGAGTCTGTCCACTATCATTGTCAGATTTCTGAAGATGCTGTCAAAAGCCTGGCAGATCAACAAAAATCACCAGACTCTGGCCAAGTTAGTTTTGGACAACAGTGTTGCCCTAGGCTGCCTGTTAGCCTAATAAGCTTGGTGTGTGCTGTCCCCAGTACCACCAGCAGCAGCTACATTAACACATCAGGGTAATTGGAGATCTATGTAAACCAACTTTCAAAAAGCTACTTGGTTTCAAAATGTTAGCAAAATGGACCCAGTTTATGCTGTCCAGTCTGGGCATTGTATTTCATATGTTGTTACAGCTCGACTAACTTTTCTTTTAACTGCACTTTATCTGGGTGTTCAACATGGAATAAATGGGTACAGCAAATGTTGCAAAACATTTGCGAAGCAGTACTTCTTAGAATTCAGCCCACTCTGCCCCCTAAAGCCAAAGAACATGTGTCTCAACAAATTAAGATCTTTGACCTCAAGATCCCAAAATGCCCCCATTCAGCAGGAAGTAGCCAGACTGATCTTGATGCCGCATTTTCCATAGAAATGGAAAACTATAGACCATGGGGAGTTGAAAGCGCACAAACAACTTTATGCCTGAGCTTTCACTGATAGCCATTGTAGCCTTCATCACACAGAGAAACATAACTGAACTCCCCTAAAATGTCCTTCAACAGACCTGTGAGTTGTTTGCTATTGACAGGTGAATTGGAGGCATGACGTGTCATAAAGTTCTGATGTCCCAGAGCCTGCGTTCTGCCTGCACAGTGCCAAAACTGACCTTCACCAGTTTCACAGAAGTAGGTGAAAATTTTCCAGACAACAGGGACATCAGACACACATTAACTACAGAAAATTGTCTCCATCTAAATTGAGACCTGCTATAAAAAGCCTAGCCCGTTGCCCAGAAAAGTGAGAGGATGTCTTAAGGCTGTGAGTCTCCCATCTTCTCAGCTTACTGGTTTTCTGAAAAACCTTGCTTTTCTAACCCCAGACCCTGCAGCCCATGACTGGCTTACAAGAGTGAGTAGCCAAGCTTTCCCTGGCAATACTGCCAAGGGTTAGCTGACCTCTGAGGGATTTTCCAGTAAACGAACAGTGATTACTTTAAACAGTCAAGTGGAAACTAAAAGTTAATGAAAAACCTTGTCCAAATTCTGGTAGACACCGGAGCTCTACATGCTAATTTCAGTGTCACTCTGGAACCTGAAGATGGGATCCAAGCAAAAGTGAAAGTTGTGAGTGGTGAGAATTCTTCCAGATATACCCAGAGAAAAAGTATGACCTTACAGGCAAGTGGTCGTGTCAGTCCTTTGATGTAATTCTGGTTCCAACCCAATATTTGCTTAAAACCCAATTCTTTGAGTAATTAGAAACAATTGTTCTTGTCTTGCAAAACCAAAAAAAGCTCTAAATATTTCAAAGTCTACCTCTCCTACCATACCCCAGCCTCACCTATTTCAGCTCAAAAAAACTTAATGGTATTATAAAAATACTGGATCTTAGGACACAAAACTTCATTTTTAGAGGAATTTATATTCTTTTCCATTCAACACACTTCCAAAATTCTGATCTTTTTGTCCCATAATTTGATTTTCCAAGGAGCACCTGGGATAGCTCATGATACTTGTTCTCTCTCTTTCTAAAAAAGAAAATTGTAAACTGATTAGACAGATTTGTGTATCTTTAGCTTGATACGTCACATGCCTCTTAAGTCAAATTTTTTGCCCTATGACTATCTGTTCTAGCCCCTTTTTCCCCCCCACCTCCCTCTAGATCTCAGAAACCTCACTTTTATTAATGTGTGCTAGTTCGTGTGTTTTTGTCACTCTGACTTGCTTTATTACACCTAATTCGCTCAGCTCCGACTATTTTGTTGTAAATGGCAATTTATTTTCTGCCCCTTACGACTACTAGTGTTACATATCTTGATCAAGTTCTGTCAATGGGCGTTTAGATTGCTTCCATGTTCTGGCTATTGTAAATAGAGCTGGAATAAAGATTGCAGGGTGCATAGCTTTTCAGCTGACTTATTTAATATGCTACAGGACATGGACAGATAGTCAAATAAGTAGCAATACTGTAATCTTTGTTTTTACAGATGTTAAGTGTTTCAGAAAATTTAATGATGGGAAATCTGATGTCTCGTGGTATAATATTAGTCATAATTACTGTTATCTTAAAACATTGTACATCACAGGAATAGCTACATTTCCTTATCGAATGAGCTCTCACCAATTATTTAACAATGGGCATGTTTAAGTCTGTGTTAGGCAGGAGATAGTTCTGGAAACTGAGAAAGCTTCGTGAAAGTGGACATTAACTCAGGTTGAGCCCAACAGTCATCATAAAGCAGGAACTAGCATGTTTTCCACTGGACATGCAAGGTAAGGTACCCTACTCACACTGGTAAGTCATCCCTAGCTCTCTTAGGGTAGAAGAAAAGGGGGGTGGGCCAGAGCTGCGGGGGGTGAGAGTATTCACCAGAGACAGTGGGGAGCAGAACAGACATATCTACTAAAATACACTGCTGAGGGGAGCAGCCGGGAGACAGGAGAGGTCTGCTATGCCATGTGGGAAGCTCCCTAGCCGGGGATGGAACTCAAGCCATGGTGTTGATAGCACTGAGACTTAACCCCTTGTGCCACCGGAGAGACCCAGTTGTCCCTATCTCTAAGAAGGAATCCCTCCCCAATACATAATTTCCATAAATAAAGTGTTCACTACTCATAAGCCCTCTAGGCTAATAATATGATATCCATATGTCACTGCTAGAAGTAGCAAAGTGTTCAAGAGAATGGCTTCATGGAAACAAGAACAAAAAAAGTACCCCTTTCATTATGCTGGGGTAAAGCTGCTTAAGTAGAGGCTCCACCTCTTTGGGGGAGCAGCATACAGACTGCCCCTGATGTGGAATTGTATGAGCTTTAATAAGGTTTTGCTTGCTGCTTGCAGGATTAGAGTCTCTGTTATTTCTGTTTGAATTCTTATGTCACTTATAACTGTTTTACTGATGTTTTTGCAGGAGTGAGATTCAGGGAAAGGACATTACATGGCCCCTGACCCCGGCACTATGTGAAACTAGAAGCCATTGGATCTGCGTCTCAGCCCGGGAATCTCTCTCCCGACATCTGGTCTGATGTGAACGTTGACGATCTCAAAAATCAAGAGAAGTACCAGACACTCAGGTAGATCTGTTATATCAAGTGTTCGTACCTCAAATATCAAACCCTTTCTTCTGCTGGCACTGATCATAAGAGAATGTCATCATTCATATCTCCCAGACCATTGATAAGGGGGGTCAATGTTCCAACCACTGAATTTGTCATTGAAAATTCTATTCTGCTCATAATTCTAGGTGGCCATTGTCTTTCCTATGATCAATTTATTTTCCATTCCCAATAGCACCATGAACTATGATCTGCCTCCCTTAAAAGACTGTCTGACTTGAAGCCAGTGCCTGGTTTTACCTTTTATGCTAATTATAACTTGACCAGTTAGATAAATACCAATACAAATTGTAGCACCTTGTAACCCCATGTTCCCATGAATATCAGATCTGTCCCCAATCACAAAATATCTCACCAGTGGCCCCCATCTTTACAAGGCCAATAATGTTTTGAAAATAGGATAGCAATGACTGTCTTTGGCACAAACTGTCTGGGCCTTAGGTATCAATGCTTGATGCACCCAGGTCAACAATTCTGGGGAAGTTGAAATTTAGCTATGTCAGGTTACTCAACAAGCCACATTGTACTAAACACAGCTTGTGCAAATTGCTATTGGCACTAAATTGCAAATGGCAATTTAAAGTCTCTGGAAATTGTCATAAGAACATTCAGTAAATGAAGAAACATGTACTAAAAAAAAAAAATCCTAAACTGAAAGGAAAAATCCAGAGGGTATAGAACTTGAGCCCTAGCTTCCTCCTTCCCCCTTCTACCACTCATTCTGAAGAAGGTTCCATTGCAGGTGAGAGCAGTGATGGACACAGGGGCCCCCATTCCCTGAGCTTATCAGGGGACACAGTATCAGCAGAAGGAAAAGTTTACCAGGATTTCTCATTTACTCCAATTCCAAGTTGCAAGAAGTTCCTGCTGAGCAGAGGAGAGGGCTGGGTGTCCTTTCACCTGCTGTCCTAACCCAGAATGGACTGTATAGCCATGTGCGGAAAGCTGAGACTGCCTGTACCCCAATAGCCCTTCCCTCAAGTGATGGGAGAGGTGAGCTAAGGCTGGAGGGCACCATCTCTTCAGATTCATCAGAGGGAGAAAATGAAGAATTAACAACCAGCTGTTCCTTAAATGTTCTAATTTACCACTAAAACCATGCAGGTCTTTTTATGTTTAATGAAGGTTATTAATTCACTTTTTTAGTAGATGGAGGAACAGGTAATCAAAGCCCTACATGTGTGATTGTTTAATTCTTTGAAATACAAGATGTATGTGATTTATAGAGACAGAGGAAAATTATACTCAATGTTAACACAGTGCATCAGAACAGAGCGCCAACCCCCAAAGTAACTGACTATTTTAAACATAGAGAAAGTGGGGCTTTCCTGATGGTTCAACGGATTGGACGCAGCACTGTGAGGCTATACAGGACCTCTGCAGCACAGGTTCGATCCCTGGCCAGGGAGCTTCCCACATGGCAAAGCAGACCTCTCCTGCCTCGCCGGCTGCTCCCCTCAGCAGTGTATTTACCTCAATCTGCCTGTTCTGCTCGCCACTCTGTCTCTGGTGAAGCCTCTCACCGGCCTACACCCCAGCTTGTACGCATGGATAGGTAGGTCTTTAAAAAAATAAGCAGAGGAAGTACAACATAATTATAATAGCACAAAGAGAAGCAGAGAGGCAGATGGGAGTGAGTCTATGTTAGAGCAAGGAGACACCACCAGACATTTGTGTCCAGAACAAATGAAACCCCATCTAACATGGGAAAAACAGTGTCAGGATAACAAACACTTCACATGGTCATGTACACTCCTTTCCTTTGTCACTTCCACTAGATCAAGACTTATACACAGTAATACTTTTAGCAATGTATTGAAGTTTGCATAGAAAAGGAAACTAATAATCTAAGCTTCCACTTGAAAATATAGACAAAAGAACACCTTATATCTCCAGAAGGCAAAACAGAGGAGAGAATAAAATCAGATAAATGATAACTGGGGAATAAAGGAAAATTAAATCAAAAGCTATTTCATTGGAAAATAACAAAATTGATTAACTGCTAGTTGAGCTAAATAGGAAGAAAATGAGGGTACAAGTTTATCAGTATCAGATATAAAGTGTCATCTCCAATGATCTCAGAAATATTAAAATAATGGTAAATGTGAATTTTGCTAGACCCAATTTTGATAAAATTGACTATTTGAAAGAATCATTATAAATAATCACACATGAAAGGTAAAGTCCTCTGTCTACTAAGAAAAGTGAATTAATAACCTTCATTAAAAAAAAAACTGCACGGTTTTAGTGGTAAATTAAACATTTAGGGAAGACCTAATTGCCAATTCCTTATAATTTACTTCATAAAATAGATGCAGAAGGAAAAATTCCCATTTCTTTCTAGAAGACCAGCATTATTCTAATACCAAAATAAAGAAAAGCAAACAAAAGACCAATGTCTCAAGAAAATTGATGCAAGAATGCTTGAAAAGGTTAGCCTATCAAGTTCAGTGATATATATAAAATATATACCTGAACAAGTTAATTCAATCCAGGTTCAAGGCTGTTGCACATTCAAAAATTAATAGTCTATCATGTTAGCAAGCTAATAAAAATTATTTAATGACATTTGATAAAATATATTTTCATTTATAGTTTAAAAATCTCTCAGCCAAGTAGGAGTAGAGAACTTCCTCAGCTTGAGGAATATTATCTTTAAAAAGTCCTAAGACTAACATTGAGAAACGAAAAATTTCTAAGACCAAAACAACCTAACCTTCATTATCACAAAGCAAATGTAATAGTTGATAAGAAAAATAATGATTGGAAAGGAAGGAATAAAAATATTTGCACATGATACAATGTCTAGATTAATGATTATAAAGTGCTAACAATTTTCAGGAGTTAGTGAGTAAATAGAGATGTCTCAGTAGGATACCAAAAAATTTAATTGCAGTAACAAAAATTAATAGTTGAAAATGGATATTAATTTTTTTATAATAACCAAAATATAATATCTAGGAAAAAGTCTAAGGAAATATGTAAATGAACTATATGCAAAAACTATGAAACTCAAATGAAAGAAATCAAAGGAGATGTAAATATATAGAAAAATAGTCAATGTTCAAGAATTGTAATATTCTATAGTGTTAAGATTTTAGTTCCTAACTTGTTCTATAGATGACAATGTAATCAAATTCCAATAGCTACTTTGATAAACAAATTGACTTTCAATTTTATTTAGAAAGGCAAAAAAAAAAAAGATAAGCAAAACAGCTCTTTACTAGAACAAAGTTGTAGAATGATCTCTAAAGCTACAGTCATCCATAAGCATATTATTGTAGAAATAATAGATATATGAATCAATGGAACTGAATAAGTAGTCCAGAAATAGAACACTGGATATAATCAACTAACCTTTGACCAAAGAACAAAGAGAAATTAGTAGAGAAAGGATAGCCTTTCAACAAATGTTGATATAACTGGATTTTCATATGAAAAATAGGCATTAATACTTCCAAAATTAATTCCAAACACAACACCCACATAAATAAAAAGACTTGTAGAAAATTGTGATAATGTATTTTTATATAAAATACCAAAGAATTATCTATGAAAAAAATTTACTCAGGATTTTTTTATCTGTTTTAGGGAAGAAAATGAAAAAAATGCACTGAGAGGATTTGTAAAATATCTGGCAAAATAAAAAAAATGAATACAAAATATACAGTGGAGTCTTTAAAGGAACACTAACAAAACAAGAAATTGACCAAAGATCTCAATAGGCATTTCATCAATGAAAATATACATATAGCAAATAAAAATACTAAAAATGCTCATCATTTTTACAAAAGAATTGCAGATTAAGATTATAACTGGGGCCTCCCTGGTGGCACAGCAGTTAAGCGCTGCGCTGTGGAGCTGTCGGCAGCAGCGATGCAAGTTCGACGCCCGGCCAGGGAGATTCCCACATGGCGCAGCAGACCTCTCCTGCCTTACCTGCTGCTCCCTTCAGCAGTGTATTTCCGTTGTTCTGCCTGTTCTGCTCCCCACTCTGTCTCTGGTGAACCCTCTTGCCGCCCCATGCCTGTACCCCAGCTTATATGCATACATAAATAAGATTATAACTGGATACCAATTAGAATGATTACAAATTTATTAAATGGCTAAAAGTCGAAGTACTGGAAACACCAACTACTAGCTGGAATACTAGGAATCTTATTTCATTGTATCCAGCTTGGCATTGTCTTAGATGGTAAACATGGTGTAGGATACAACGCAGCAATAATATGCCTATGTTTTACCAAAATATATGTCCACACAAATACTTTAACATGAAAATGTATAGGAACTTTATGATGGCCAGCATCTGTTGAAATTAAGATGCCTTTCAAATTTGTAATGGGTAAAGAACCTGTGCTATAGCCATACAATAGAACTTTATTGAGTAATAAAAATAAAGTCACTACCAAGCCACACGCCGATCTGGATGAGTCCTAAATTCATATTACAAAGTGATAAAAAGCCATTCCGGAAAAAGTAGTTACATACTCTATGATTCCAACTATATGACATTCTGGAAGAAGTAAAATTATAGTGATGGTACAAAGTAAGTGGTAGGAAGAGGTAGAGGCTTGAATTATAGACGTGGGGAAGACAGTAACTATGATTCTATATCAGTATCACATTGCATATTTGTTAAAACTCAGTACTTATGGAGCAGAGTTTACCCTTGATATAGCATATTTTAAAATATATATCATGTTATGTGTATAGGTAGAGGGAGAGGTAGATAGAGGTAGAGAGATAGAGATAGAAAGAGAGAGAGAGAGAGACTGATAGAGAGATATCATGTTGGGGGATCCAGAATTGAAAGGATTCCCGTCAAACAAATTAACTTTATTACAAACATAAAACGACCTGAAGGGGTAGGTGAAATGGTCCTGAGATACATATTTTTAATGAGCAATTACGTCTAAAAGCAAAATAAACTACACATAACTCTCTAGTTGATAAAATTGTTTTACATGAGGGTTTGAGGTACCTATTCTGATACTAAACACACAAATACTTGAATTGGACAATTAAGTAAATGAATGGCAATGATGAAATACATATTTCTCACTCTTTGGGGAGAGATTTATAGAAACTGGGAGGGGGGTTAGAATTATCTATTTGTTATTGGATTAGAGTTGGAGATTGATTAGCAATATGAATACCTTTAGCTTGCTACAGATACAGATGGTTACATACAGAAGTACTT